>JASDQU010240747.1:72632-89489 GCA_032191745.1 Picea mariana
GTTTTATTTGGGCAAGGCAGGCCAAGCAATTAGTCTACACTCTAACCTACTTCACAAGACGAAAAACCCAGATTAAACTATTGGGTTAAGGTATTATTTTTCCTAGGGGCTATCTGATCAGGATTAGATGGTCTGATCAGATGTATTCACTAATTCTAACCTAGGGGTTATCTGATCAGGATTAGATGGTCTGATCAGATGTATTCACTAATTCTAACCTTGGGGCTATCTGATCAGGATTAGATGGTCTGATCAGATGTATTCACTAGCCTATCAACATTGGAAATTTAAAAGAACTTGGTCATGCTTGAAAGGTATGACCAAGTCACTGTTATTGCATGGGGCTTTTTATTTCAAATCTTTTTGCCCTCTTTTCTTTTTATTTTTCTTTTCTTTTCTTTTCTCTTTTTCTTTTTCTTTTTCTTTTCTTTTCTTTTTTTCCTTTTTCTTTTCTTTTCTTTTTGCAAAAATGAAAAATGAATTTCCAATAAGAACACTAGATACAGATAATATCAATAATATCCAAGTCATAAGTTGATTCCCATAATTTATGGGGTGATAGCAGGTACTTTAGACTGGGTAGGCTTCTCCTTCTTAGATGTGGTGGGCCCTTCTAGGACTCATTCTGCTGAAATACCCTTCTTTTGACCCTTTTTCTTGCTCTGAATGTTGATTTCATGGGCCTTTTCCAATTTGCTAACTGGTTCTGGTGATAACTCAATGGTTTCTTCAGAAGCACTATCTGATCACTCACCTAGCTCAGAGTCCTTCCTCTTCTGTCTTTTAGATTTTGGAATCAAGGTTGGAATTATTTTATGAGATTGGGAGGCTTTCTTCTTTCTGGACATAGTAGGATCCTTCACAATAGACTTTTCTTTCTCCAATTCCTCAATAGATTGGGATGAGCTGGGTGTAACAGTGGCTTATTCACCCCCTAATTTCTTCCCTTTGTCTTTCTTTTCCTTTCTACTGGACCCCTCACTGTGTGTTTTTTTTTCATGTTCCTCTACAGATTTGGGCATTCCTTCCTGAGAAAAATTCTATTGGAGTAGTTGCTTCCAACTACTACCTTGTGTTCTGAAGGAATAGACAACCAAAAGTTTCATTGGGCCATGGTGATGGAGGCTAGTTTCAGGTTTCTTGGAAGCTGATTTCACTCCTCTCGCCATTTTATTTAAACTCATCCATAAGAAGTTAGGAAAATCAATTTGTGGCCCTCCTTCAAAATGTGACAGAAGTTTCAAATGGTATAGGAAGGTTACTAAATACCTCCCATCGTAGGTGAGAAATATCTGCAAACTAATGAGCATTGTCCAATATTATTATTTGATGCAACTTCAAGGAATGCCCTTAGTCCAATTGAGGTCTTGATGTTCTAGCCTGAGAATTTTTTGACAAAGCTTCCTGTCAATGATCACCCCCTTGAAGTATTTTTCTCTAGATGAAGGGAGGCCTATAGCCTCTTCTATGGGGGACTCTGAAATCATCAACTTCATATCTCCAAACTGAACACTTTCTCCATCATATGTCTGCACAAAAGCAAGAGAGACTCCTTCATGATAGCCTTTAAACTTCTAAAAAAATGGGACCCAGCCGGCCTGTTCATATATTTCCCTGCAAGCTTGATATTTTGGTGTTTCCATGTATAACTGGAACACGGTCTCATGCCTGTCGACCCCCATTATATCTTAAAACAATTCTTAAGGCATATGAGGAATGGAATAGAGGATCAAGGGTTGAGTACCAGATCAACGCAGACTGTGATGGAGTACTAGATCAATCCAGACCGTGATGGAGTACCAGAAGAGGATAAATATGTAAAATATAAAAAGGCAAGGGATCACAGTGTGAATGTAGGTGGTGTGACAATAGAAATGGTAAATTATGCTCATTTGGATGGAAAATCCATCTAGAGGAGCATTTATAAATTAAGATTTCGTTTACAACGATCACATCCAAGATAATGATGACAAGGTAAGACAGGTCAAATTCATGAATAAATTATAGACTCGTATGAAATTTGGGATCAGACAATATTCACGGGAGTGTTGGATAATGATGACAAGAGATGTAGTCGTTATGACCAAAACTCACGAGTATGAAATGGTCTGACGTCAATGGAATCATGGTTTGACATGCATAAAGATGGAGCTCGATTCATTCGTATGGCACGATATTGAATCATGGGATTATGACGTTTCTCTACCAGATAAACAGAAGACATGAAATTGATCCTGTTAGAGGCACAATTACCTCATACTCTCATCATTTCAGGTATATAGGAATGTTTTCTTCACAAGGAAATGTAGACGAGGACTTGCAGAAGTTTGTGGTAGGGAGTGTGCCATAATTTGAGAGTAACCACATGTTTAATACATAATTAGCCTAATTCCTTAATAAAATGAAAAAATGTTGAGTTTATACGTCCTATTACTTGAAACACTTAAATCGAGCAACAAAACTTGAATATAGGATAAGGACTACCAACACCTTATTACTAGTACCAGATCACCTTAGTACCAGATGAATGCAGAGTTGTGCTTAGTAACATAATAACGCAAACCTTCTCCTTTGGTACCGGATGAGCAAAAAGGTGACCATCGATACTCGATAAATAAAGAGTTTTGCATAGTACCATATGGACACATAGTTTTACCCAGTACCGGATGAACGCAGACCTCCTCCCATAGTACTAGATGAATGTAGAGATGTTTTCCAATACCGAATGAATGCAGAGATGTTGTCCAGTACTGGATGAGCACATAGGAAAACATTGTATTTCGATACTCAAGGAGAATTTGACACAGTACCTGGTGGTAGTGCTTTGTAGACTGAAAAATTTGTAGGTTGCACTTTGTATAAGTAGCTGGTGTTTTCTGATGTTCTGGAAGAGGATTTGTGATCTGATTCAACTGAAAAACCATGTAGGTTAAACAAATACCAACACTTGATGTAGGAACTCTGAATTTGTAGTGGAAGTGTCAGAATAAGGTAAAAGAATTTGGTGTCTGGGCTCCAAGATCTGTGACAAGTAGGTACTCTGTAGCTAGATGACCACATGTTGAGATTTAGAACCCTCCTCATTTGGAACCAGGCTGATCACTTCTCCTGTTGGCACTTCCTATTTATTACAAAAATAATAATCCTAACTAATACTTTTCTGTGGATTTTTCTTGAGTCCATATTAGTTAATGCTCGTTGGTGTTTTCAATTTTAAAGAGTTTAAAAAAATTAAAGAAAACTCTATATACTGTCCCGTGGATTTTTCTCGAGCTCGGGCCAATTCCTACTCATCGGTATTTTCAATTTTTAGGAGTTTGAAAAAATTAAAGAAAACTCCATATACTGTCCCGTGGATTTTTCTTGAGCCTGAGCCAGTTCTTGCTTGCTAGTATTTTCAATTTTTAGGAGTCTGAAAAACTTAAAGAAAACTCCTCCTGGAAGATGTCCTCCTTATTCATTTATCTACATAANAACTCCATATACTGTCCCGTGGATTTTTCTTGAGCCTGAGCCAGTTCTTGCTTGCTAGTATTTTCAATTTTTAGGAGTCTGAAAAACTTAAAGAAAACTCCTCCTGGAAGATGTCCTCCTTATTCATTTATCTACATGAGAACACAATCAAATTTTTTTTTTCTTCATCACATCAACAAAAGAAAAGTTCTATCTAATGACACACCTATTTAAAAATATGTAGAAAGACAAATTAATTCACACAATCAAACTTACTATGGTGGGTCAGCAGGAGGAGAAACCCCCTTGCTTACCAGTTGCATTTCAGAGCTCTAAAGAACATGTTTGAAAAAACCTCTTTGGATAGAGGCTTATGATAAACCTTCAACCGATGCCTATTTATGACAAAGGGATTCTGATTCTCATCAATATTCTTTATCTTTACTGAACCATTGTCATAAACTATATCAACTTCATAGGGTCCCAACCATCTAGTAGACAATTTACCTTTAAAATTCTTGAACCTACTATCATACAGGAGGGCCCAATCACCTGACTGAAAAGACTTGTTCTTGGTGTACTTGTCATGCCATTTAGTCCTTTGTTCTTGTATAAGGGTGGTCCTTTGAAGATCATATTGTCTGATCTCATCAAGCTCATTCAATTGTAATAGCCTCTATTTTTTAGCCTCATCCAGATCCATCCCTAGTTGCATGGCAATCCTGATGGTTTTTACTTGAAATTCTATGGGAAGTAGCACCCACTTACCATACACCAACTCATAAGGTGTATGGTCTGTTGTGTTTCTCCAAGCTGTCCTATAGGCCCATAAGGCCTCATACAACGTATCAACCCAGTATTTGTGATGTAGCTGAACAGTCTTGATAAGAATAGCCTCTATCACCTTGTTAGTTGATTCCACCTGCCCATTTGCTTGAGGGTGATAAGGAAAAGATTTTCTATGTTTGATTCTGTACTGTTCAGTAAGAGATTTGACCAAATTGGTGGTGAATTGGGTTCTTTGGTCAGTGACTATTTATCAAGGTACACCGAAACGAGTAAATATTTCTTTGAAGATAAAGTCTACAACAGATTTTTCATTAGCAGAATATAAAGCTTTAGCTTCCACCCATTTAGCCACATAATTTGTGAAGACCAAGACATACTTATTTATTCGAGACATAGGGTTAATGGGTCCTACAAAATCCAAAGCCCATTTTTCAAAAGGTTCAATTACTACATGAGCTTGGAGGGGCATCTCATCGACTGCAGTAGGTTTTCCGATCCTTTGGAAATCATCACAGCTGGACACATACTTCTTTTCATATTTGAAAATAGTTGGCAAATAGTAGTCGGACTGTAAAATATTGTATGCTATCCTTTTATCAGCAAAATGGCCTCCACATAAACCATCATGACAAGATTTGAAAATATCATGCATCTCATAATCCCGAACACACCTTCTGATCACCAAATCAGGCCCAGTACAGTATAAGCAATCATCATGACACATGTAATTGGCACTTAGTTGGACAATTTTTTGTTTCTCTTGGGAGGACAGATTATGAGGTAGCTTTCCTGTTACAAGATAGTTGGCTACATCTACATACTAAGGAATGTAAGTAGAAATAGCAAATAGATTCTCATCCGGAAAATCATCATCTACTGGAGTATTATCACCTTCATGAATGAGTCTAGACAAGAAATCATCAACTAAATTATCTTTTCCAGGCTTATCAATAATGGTGATATTGAATTCTTGTAGTAATAACAACCATCTAATCACTCTAGCATTTGTAACAGTTTTTTCATTAAAAATCTGATGGATGAATGGTCGGTATGTACAAAGACTTCATACCCTGTTATGTAGTGTCTGCATTTGTTAATGGCATGTACTACTGACAAAAATTATTTTTCCATGATAGTGTAATTTACTTCAGTAGGTGAAAGATTCTTTCTGAAAAAGTATATAGCATAAGGAATTTGGCCTTCCCTTTGTCCTAAAACAGCCCCCAAAATGGTATTTGAGGCATCCGTGAAAATATGAAAAGGAAAAGACCAATTTGGTCCTCTCAAAATAGGGGCACTTGACAACTTTGTTTTCAAAATTTCAAAGGAGATTTGACATTGTTCATTCCAACAAAATTCAGCCTCTTGTTTTAACAATTTGAACAGTGGGGCAGCTAGATTCGTAAAATTTTGAATGAACCTCCTATAGTAACCAACATGCCCTAAAAATCTTCTAACTTCTTTCTGTGAGATATGGATTTTGATTTGGGAAATGATGTCAATCTTGGCAGGGTCTACTCTTATTCCAGTACCAGAGATGTGGTGACCTAGAACAATTCCTTCAATGATCATCATTCTAGACTTTTCATGATTGAGGGAAAGGTTGGTTTCTTTACACCTAACCAATAATTTCTCCAAATTGTCCAATGCCTATTGGAAATCATCCCCATACACTGTGAATTCATCCATGTAGACTTCTACACAGTCATGGGTCAAATCGGAGAAAATGGCCAAGACAACCCTTTGAAAGGTAGAAGGGGCATTACACAAACCAAAAGGAAGAACCCTATAGGCATAGGTCCCCCATGGGAAGGTAAATGTAGTTTTGTCCTAGTCTTCTGGTGAAATTTGGATTTGATTGTAACCACTAAACCCATCCAAGAAAGAAAAATACCTCTTCCCAGACAAACTGTCCAAGACCTGGTCTATGAAAGGCAAAGGAAAGTAATCTCTATAGGTAGCCTTGTTCAATTCTCGAAAGTCCACATAAATCCTCCATTTACCATTTTTCTTAGGGATAATAACTAATGGGGAGACCCACTTGATATCTGACATAGGGTAGATGAAATTGGCCTGCAGGAGTTTTTGGAGTTCTTCTTTCACTATGTGTTTCAAGGTTGGATTCATTATTCTTTGGGGTTGCCTAACAGGTCTGATCTGATCATTAGTGTAAATATTATGAATACAAGTGTCTGGGTGGATCCTTTTCATGTCAGACTAATCCCATGTAAAATCACCAGATTTCCCTTGAATCATTTGTATCAACTTTTGTTGATGATTTGTTTCTAAGCTAGCATTGATATACAAAGATTTTCCAGGACTGATTTAAATAGCCTGAATAGCTGATTCTTTCCCTTCATCTACTTGTGAAACAATGGCTACTATAGAGGTGGAGGGGTGCGAAATTTATTGGAATTCAGAGCTAAAGATATGTGTATATTTAGGAAAAGACTAAGGATATTCAATGCATTTGGTATCAGCCAAAAATAGGCTTAAGATTTGTTCTTCAGTTTTCTCTTGAACTCCTTTTACCTGTTCAAGTGTCAACACAAGATGAGTACAATCCTCTTCCCCATAGGGAGTCTACAACCAGAGAGGAACTTTAGTGGCTGGTTGGGTAGGGGGAAAGAGGACAAGTTTCTGACTTTGAGTGCC
Organism: Picea mariana; assembly: GCA_032191745.1. Classification (NCBI taxonomy): domain Eukaryota; kingdom Viridiplantae; phylum Streptophyta; class Pinopsida; order Pinales; family Pinaceae; genus Picea; species Picea mariana. The sequence goes on from JASDQU010240747.1 coordinate 79,530, forward strand.
ATTGGAAATTGTCATCTCTCCAGACCAACAACTAATAAACACATCAGTAGTGGCCAACCAAGGTCATCCAAGTACTACTGCATGTCCTAGTTTGGAGGATTTGGGATGAATCACATAGAAATCCACTGGGTACTCCCAAGAATCCAGGGTAATTGTTATATCATCTAAAATTCCTACTGGGGTGATGACTGATTTGTCTGCTAGTTCTAGCAAAGTCTGTGTGGGTCTTAGGTGATTTAGTTGCAACATATTCATGGTGTGAACTGACATAACATTTATTGCTTCCCCTATATCAATAAGTGTGTTTGGCAAAGAAACACCATTAATTTCTATGGTTACCACTGGGTTTCCTGGATCACTATATTTGGATGGAATTTCTGATATAAACTCTGATAACTGTCCAACCACCTGTATAACAGAAGGCTCCTTCCTCTTCCTCCATGGATTTTTAATGCAAATATCCCCTACAATCTTAGCATAAATAGGTATATCCTTGATGGCTTGAAGTAGGGGAATATTCACACATATATTTCAAAGTTGAGTCTCTAGATTATGTCCTAGAGGTTCCTCAGATTTCTTCATGAGTAACCTTTCTGGATAAGGAGGAGGATTTGTTTTCTGAGGCATTTCTTCTGGGTGAGAAGTGTGAGGAGGAGCTTCCTGTTGTACAAGGGTGTTTATTTCTTCATTTAATTGGTTATCCATTTGTTCTTCTCTTTGATCTTCTTGATTATCTATTTTTTATTCTTCTTGAACTACGTGATTATATACTTGTTCTTCTTATTGAATGACCACAGTAGGATTTGGTTTATTTACAAACCTCCCTAATCTTAATTCAATTCCATTAAATGGAGAAGGAGTTATTACATAAGTGGGGAAGTTTTTTACTTCAATATTGTGTACAAGTTATGTAGGTCTATTATTTGGATTGGGAATAAGTTGTGCAGTAATAGGGGTAGGCCGAGGAGGGTTTGGAATAGGTGTAGATTGCATTTATTGCTATAGATTTGGATTCATAGGAAGTGAAATTTGTTGTTGTTGTTGTGGAGGTGGAGGAAGAGAAGGAGGATTAAATCCTGGGAGCAACTAAGAAATATTGGAAGGGTATTGTGGGTAGGTGGGAAATGTTGTTGGCTGAAAGGTAACATTCCCATATGCAGGACCTCTCCATCCTTGTTGCCAAGGATGGATTTGTGGCTATTGTGGTGACCATTGAGGATAATACATGGAAGGTACCCATTGTTGTTGTGAATATTGTGTGGTAGGGTCTACAAACATATTGGGATTTTGTTTTCTCCATGGCCTATTGGGGGGATTGGATGTTTCATGAGGCTCTCCCCCTCCCTTGAAAATGGATTTAAGGCCAGGTAAAGAAGGGAAATCATTGGTAGGGTGATATTATGTGCATAGGCCACATATTTCGATAAAATTAAGGGGGAATTCCTTTTCAGGATGCCTTTTCCTACACTGAGGACACAAAATTGCCAAAGTAGCATTTTCTTCTTCTTGTTTCCTTTTAATTTTAATGGTATCAAGTTGGGAACTGATGGTGTTTAGGATGTTTGTTTTAAAGTTTTCTAGTAGATTCCCCAATTCAATCCTAGTAACACCTCTTGGTGTGGGTTTAATAATTCTATTTGTAGGATCCCTTACACTTTTTCATGTTTTGGCTCGACTACGGGAGTATCTTTTACTATACTCTGCTATGTCTGCAAATGGATTTTGGTACACATCTCCAGAACTCATGAGGTTTAGTAATTCAATGCAGTCATCCCTCATGCCTTTTAGGAAGATGGTCCTAATTGTGGATGTGTATAAGGAAAATTGCTTTGTCTTTGGGTAGTTGTATAGGAACCTCTCTAGGTAATATTCCAAGGTTTCTTCCTCAGATTGCTGAATTTTAAATATGTCATTCCTAGCATCCCTAGGTCTATAGTAATCTTTATATTTCTAGAGGAAGATCTCCTTCATACCATACCAAGATAAGATAGTGTGTTCTCCTAGGCTCATAAGCCACCTTAGTGCTACATCTTTTAGTATAGCTGGAAAGAGTTTTAATTTTTGTGCATTATCAGTGTAGTTATAACTCCTACATAGTATATCAAATTCAAACAAAAATGAATCAAGATCTTATGTTGACATACCATGGAAGTGAGGCAGTGAGGAAAATGGAATATTCTTCATAGCAACATCTTTGGCGATGTCTAGTATTGGGAATCCAAATGTATCTATTTCATTAGCTGCATTTCCTTCCTCTTCTGCCATATCTCTGAACAGGTTGTAGGGTGGTGGTGATGTCTCCCCATTAAGTGATGGTTCAACCACTGGGTTGTTTGGTATATCTAACTGTTCCAATACCTTGTGTGGTTCCCCAATGGCATATGCATCTTCCTCTATCACTACCTCTGTCTCTTTTCCAGCTCCTCCTTCTGATGGGTTCGCCAGTGCTTCCCCTCTTTCTTATTGATTATGCTTTCAATCTGAACAGTGGATTCAGATTTAGTGCATTTGGATGTTGTTTCAATTGTTGACTTTGAGATTTCTCCTCTGAGAAATTTTCCTACACGAATTTTAGATGAATTAGTGTGGGGGAGGGGAGGGGGTTTCTTGTTGTTTGTTTTTCTAATTTTTCTGAAATTTTGGAAGAAATAAATCTACCTTTATTATCCCTATACCTACTCATAAAATAATTTCTAATACTAAAGAAACACAAACTTTTAACTACCAAAGGTAAGAGGACAACCTGACTTTGGAGCAACCCCACCAAAGTGGATGCACAGGTTCTTACCTCTTGTCTTACCATCTTCTCTCCACCCTCAGATTATCCTTAAATCCAATCCAAACTCATCAAACCAATCAAACTCAAAATTCTACCTATTACCATTTACAACTCCCCAGTAACGACGCCAAAATGTTGGTGTATAAATATGATTAGTATATTACACTCATTTTTATGTCAATCCGGGATTCGTAATCGAAAGATTTGTTACACTATATGTGCCAAGAATAGGTAACTTACCTATGTCTGTTGTATCTAGCTCAAGCAGGAAATAATTAATAACATAACACTTTGTTTCTATAATTTTTGAATGTTTCACACAACTTTAAACTCAGAAGATAAAACTGATAACAAAAATCCTCAAGCAAACACTCAATTAAAAATACTCTTTCTTAGGTGATAGGTCTGTTCATTCTAGGCTCATGAAATGAAAAGATGAACTTAACATCTTGTTCTCTGTAGCAATTGAAAACAGTAATCACCAATCCACTTTATTCACTCTTAGACAAAAATCAATCATAACTCTATTCAATTTAATTAAACCTTCTTTAGTATAGGAAACAACCAACATGATTGAGATACTTCATTATATGGAATATGAAGGTAAGATATGAAGTCTTATGGTTCTTGTACCTACTAAGAACACCACAATTACAAACTCAAAACAATAATATTCACTTGCTCAACAATCCCACACATCAAACTCTTATCAATTAAAGGTTAATCTGCAGAAATGGAAAGGGAACTATTTACTCTGTCCAATGTCTAATTACTCTCATTGATTCAAAAGAAAGTGACTCTGTACTGAACTTAAAATGTATTTGAAATCATTTACAACACACAACTGTTAAATGTTCACACTCACACAATCACAAAAACATGTACAGGGAGGTTTACCTTGGTTGGGGCGATGGGCCCTTGCTGAACCAACAAACTAGATAACAAAATAAAATGCTTTACTCATGCTCATGAATTGCACAACAGATCATTTGCATTCCTTCAATTTATAGATTGAATCAGTAGTTCAACATTTTGTACATTATGACAATATGTATCATTGTTTTCTTTCTACTTTCTTCATTACACCATTACTTACTATTCTATCGCCTATACAACATCCCTTATAAAGAAGGTGAGTCGTTACTACCAAGATCTAAATATAATTATCAAATGGTTTTAAAATATTACAATTGGAAATTCATATCGAATCTCTAGGGATGGACTTCATCCTCCTGACACAAAGTGCATGAGTGATGAAGTCTATTGTGATATTAAAAACTACTTCAAGAGACTTATATCCAACCGACTTCTTGGAATCTCCATCAGCATACTTTCTCAACATGTAAATCCTGTAAACAAGGGTTTGGTACCGGATGAACACAGTTACAACCATGAGTATCGGATCAGGCGCAAAGGTAGTACTAGAACAGGCACAAGACTAGTACCGGATGCAATGATGAGTATGCTGGTACCGGATGCAATGCTGAGTTGTACTGGTATCAGATGCAATGTTGTGTGGGTACAAGAATCAACGTCGAGAAGATAGTACCGAAATAGGTGGAACATCGGTACCGGAATAGGTGGAGCATTGGTACCAGATCTAGCAGGGTACCGGATCCAACGGAGTACCAGATCAAGCTATAGTTGCAGTACCGGATTAGTGAAGAACCGTATGAAGCTGGTTAAGAGTCAAAGTGATTAGGATCATACATAATCAATCATTTAATCAAATTAAATCAAGAAAACTAAACAAATCATGCCTTAATCATAAGTTACCTCTCTATGCATATGGACAAGGTCATCAAGTGGATTTGTGGAGGAAACAATCAATTATATACACATAGAATAGGTAAAATAGGCTCAGATAGAGGGTAATATAGGATATTAGAAGTGTCAAAATGGAGACTCAGCAATCGCATATGTCCACGTGTTGCACTAGGGAAACCCACAAATATCCTCATAAGGCATGTTTTTTTAATGATTTTGGAGAGATAATTTGGGAAAATGTATAGCAAGATTTGGGAAAGGGTTAGGCCATGGCACAAATGCATAGGTGTGGCATGTTGTTCTATAAAAGGAAGTGGGTGTGAGAGTTTGAGGCATGTAAATGCAAGGTATAGGTCTAGGTATTTCCATGCCTTGTGATATCTAAGTCTTGCCATGTCTAGGTCTTACCATGTATAGGATTGTGAGAGGAAGAGAGAGGGAGACATACAAGGGGGGTAGAGAGGGAGAGTAAGCGGGAGACAGAGGGGGGGTAGATGTAGGAGAGAGGAGTAGATGTAGCACCTAGAGAGAGAGAGAGGGACTGGGGAATGACAAATAACGCTTAGCTTGTAGGAGCATGTGCACGCTCTTAAGAATGCGTGCACACTCTTAGGAACATGTGCATGCTTCTAGGAACACATGCGCATTCCTAGAGGGCATGTGTTCTATTAAGAATGTGTGTGCATTCTTTTTAATTCAAATTTTTTGGGCATAATTGACAACGTGTATATTGACTTTGTTGCCTCAGATTTAGGTTCGAGATGACAAATCTAATGGTTTGGTCTGCAAATTGATAAAAGCCTCCATTTTTGTGAACACCTCTTTATATCTCTGTCTTTTGCATTATTTTTCTATAGGCTAAACAATTTAGTTGTTGAAAAAACTATATATAGAGTCAACTATGAAGATTCAAAATATATAGTTTTTTTTTTTAAATTACTATTGTTTACTATTTTTAATCTATTTTTTTCTTTGCATATATCAAAACCCTAGAATACACACCTCTCTTATTTCTTATATAACTTTTTGTTGGATTAACCATTTCTCGAATGAGTTATATTCCACACTAGAGGAGACCGATATCTACTATCTAAATTTTTTTTTTTTTAAATGATCATGTTAAGACCCTCTTAGCCTGCACGAACAAAAGGTGTTACAATTTCAAGGATATGTTGAATTTGATAATTTAAAAAAAATATAAAATTAATATTATAAATTTCCAAAAAGTACACCACACTAGAAAAATGGGTTCTCTACAAGTATACAAGTTTTTGGAACTAAATTTCATCGTTAAGGTACTCAACACTTGCACGAACAAAAACATATACCTTACATTTTGCTAGAAAAATAACATACCACTCTTAGAAAAAAATCAAATTTGACATAGTTATTCACAACATCTATGAATAAAATTTGTATATTCAGAAATATAATTAAATTTAATACGTTTCCTCTTCTTACACCATATTCAAATTCATTGTAAAAGTACCTTGAATAATCCCTCCAAGTTAACAAATTGTTGTTTTTCTAGGTTTGCATTGCCACTAACACGTCATGAAAGACCATCATTAACTTGCACTCACCCATATATAAAACCATGGGTTGAAAACCACCCATAACCCCCCATGATGCCCCCCCAAAACTCCCCGTCTAGGGAATACCATGGACCCCAATATATTATGTCAAAATTCAAAATCTACCTACATGCAAAGATTACAACATATATCCAACAAATTGTTCAACAATGTTTAACATCATCATAAAATTTGTTGCTTAGCTCTTGTTATCTAGCAAATATTGAATTATAATGAATCTTCCTTTCCTAATCAATACCAAAACATGAAAGATGGATTGATTCATAACAAAATTAGTGTGTTGAAAATTATATTTATAAGAGAACTACATGTTCTATATATCAATTGTTTTTTTACCTTCCTCTACAACTTTCTTATTTGTTGGAATTGTGGTATTCTGCCCTAAGTGACTATTTGAAGTTTGTAAAACTTGTGTTTAGAGCTCAACATAAAGATAAGAAATATGATACAATTTTCCAGATAAATTGGTATAATTGTCTCAAAATATTGTTACTGTAATTTAATATCTTCTCAAACTTGCAACTACCATGGACATACAACACGCATATGGGTCTTAAATTGCAACTATATTTTTTTGTCAAATTTAATGCGAAAGTATCTTTTCTAATGTTGATTTTTTTTTAAATGCAACTAAAATCCCTCAAATAACATGATAAAAATCATGGATGAGGTCACACAAACATGTTTAAATAAAAAATTCAAAGAACATGATAAAAAGCATGGATGAGGTCACACAAAAATGTTGAAATAAGAAATTCAAAATATTGCAAGACTATATACAATGTTTTATTGAGATATATCTTTATTCTAGTAAGGATACTTAAAATTGACATGTAGGTTTTGTAAAAAAAATTGCCTCATTCCTTAAATAAAAATAATATTTTTCAAATTGTTTGTTTACTTTACTAACAAGGGGAGTTGCAAAGCGGTAAGCCCCTGCCATAATGATGTCATAATTTAAAGTGATAGGTTGTAGCTTTTGATGAGGAAGATACATCATTATGAAGGAGCATATGTTAAAGATATTTATATTTAAGTCATGCTTCTCTAATATTTTGCAGGTATTTTTAAGAAATATCTCAGTAAGAACATATCGAGCATTAGGTGGTCTTTATTTCAATGAACAAAGTAACTCAACTTTATTGAAAAATGTAAATTTCCAAGAAACACAACCATTTAATTCAAACAAAGTTATCAAGGATCATATGTAAAATCCATGTGTATTCAAGTCATAATTCTCCAAGATTTTGCAGGTTTTTTATGAAATCACTCAGTAAGAATAGATGGAGCTTCAAGTCCTCTTTATTTCAACGAACAAAGTAACTCAACTTTAGTGCAACATGTAAATGGCCAATAAATACAACCATTTGGTAAGAAATAATGTTTGCCTTCTGCACCCATGTTGAGGCTAATGGGGAAAACTGTATCAGTTCCAAAAAAGTGTGGGAATTAAAAAAGCATGACAATAGAGAATGGAATCCTCTATTTTGAGGCCAAAATCTCCTTTCCGAAATACACTATTATCTGGAAAAAAACAAAAGAAGGGATTACAAAGTACAAATGGTTACAATGACAATCTACAAAATTTCTTGATTCTCAAAGTACAAAGGTTGTAAAAGGTTCAAGTTCTACCAAAGACTTAACATCATATAGGTCAACACCTAGGGATGTGCATTTAAATAGATACCCCATATCTTCTCTTAATATTTACATTGATAATATAAACCATTGTCTCCAATCCCCTTGGGAATTTGGATATAATCCATTAGAAAACCTAACAAATGAGCCAAAGAAATCAAAGCCTCTAAACCTCAACAAAGGAAATGAGGAATATGCTTTCTACAAAAAAAAGACTTGGAATGTAGAAATATGCACACTTTATCAGAACCCGACTGAAATCAATTTAGATGATGAAGATCAAGGATACAATTTTGATTCAACCACGCAATACCTACTCAAGTCCACATCATGCTCTATTGATACACAATTCTCTTTAATCATTGATTAGAGTTTACCTTAACTTGATTGGTTGAATTTTACAACTACTCAATATTCCCCACCACGTCCAGCTGAGTATGAAATTAATTGACATTATCTGATAATATTGGAATGGAAGACTTTGAATATTTTTGTTGTATGGTAATCCAATTTCTGTTTATTTTTTTCATAGATAATGTGCATCCACCCAATGTAATTCACACCACAAGTTGTATATGGTAGCTTAGTTGTATATGTACATGATCATTTGTTGTACTGTATACATGTAAATGAGTACCCATAGAAACCTTGTAGAAAAGTATCAGGGGACTTCGACTCTTCAAGCATTCCCTTTAATTCATTCCAATCATTTGAGGTGATTTGGGTATCCTTGGCTTGTTCGTTTCTGTGTATTATGTTCAAAATCATGATCTTCTCATGGAATTTCAGATTCGTTTGTTTCTCTTTTTTGTTTGATGGCTTGTGACTACTATGAAAAATACTTATCCATTGGAGTATAATCAAGTTTGAATTCATTAAATTCATGAATACGTTTTTGTTTTCTATGTTTTTTGTTTGAAAGTGTAGGTTTCAAATGAGCTTTGAACTGCGTATGTAAAGATGTCTGTAAGCAAGCAATGTAGCCTTAATGGGATAAAGTGGAAATAACCATTTTGCAAGAAAATTAATTAAGATCATTAATGGATATTTTCACTAATGTTTGCAAAATTACAGAGATAATTAAACCTATTATGGTGCTTTAATATGTTACAAAGATAATTTATTTAAGTTCAGACAATAATTTTACATTGATTTATGTTTCATATTAAGTTAGAGTTAACTACATTAAACTTGTATAAACTTGTATTGATCAAAATGAATTTGTATAAAGAAAATATTAGACTATGTATAATGTCAATAAATTAATATATCTATTTTTTATTTATATATAAAATGTTAATCAATTAATAAAAAATAAATGATTCCATTTTTTTTTAATATTAACAAAATAAATTAACAAAAATTGTTTTGAAATAAATCAAAATATTTAAACAACTATTTTTTTTTAACATATAATGTTACTAAATTTACATTAATTTAATAACATAAAATATATTAAATACAGAACCATTATAAGAAGAACACGTAATATTTATATACATAACTGTTATAAGCGGAACATGTATCTCCCATTAATGAGATTTAATGAGATTTTTTTATTGCACTATTAAAAACATGGTATCTGTTGGCCCTTATGTACCTCCTTTTCCATTTTTCATGATGTTTACCTTGCCTTTTTCCAAGTCCTTCCATTTTTCTAGTATCCTCTCCTATAGATCACCACCAGGGATCTGAGTGATCTCTGTTTGGGCACTATAGATAGAAAAGTGAGATGTAAAACCTGTTGTGTTGTCATGGCATAGTGTATGTTGGCATTATTGATTATGTTGTCATTGATGGAAACATGAGTCAAACATGTACAGTAATAAGAGAAAAGGAAGATCACCTTGTGGAAGAAGTAATTCATGATCATTCTTGATCACGATAGGATCAACAATGATCCTATGATTCAAAATATCAGAAGATATGGTGCATTTGAAATCACACAGAAGCCAGATCCTACATAGAAGAATCCTTTGTGAAGGATCGAGGAAGAGTCCTATTCGTTGAGATAGTTTTCGGGAGTAATCACAACCATCAGATTAGTTAGAGCCACTAATCAAATCCAAGTGGAAGGATAGCATAAGTCTAAGGAAATTGGAGATATTGGTTGACCTGGCAACTAGGATTCAAATTTGCTAAAATATATCATTTTCCCTTTCTAACCATATCTCCCAACAA
>JASDQU010240747.1:102257-113195 GCA_032191745.1 Picea mariana
AACAAATGATACCACACATGATATGTAGGATTCTTTACAAAGCATATTTCATTTTGATTGTTCCAATCTATCCTTACAACTTCTCATATGAAGCCAACATTTGAAAATAGTATTTGCAACCATACAACTTTCAATACACATATGAGTGGCTGGAATGAAATCAACATCTGTAGTTGCGAGTGAAACACAATTTTTCCTCTACTTATCTACCTGAATATCCCACCAAACATGTTAAATGTATAACCACTTGTAGATATTTGGTGATTGAGATCTCCATCCTAGTTTTCATTAACAAAACCTTGTACACTTACAACTATGTACAGTCTAGGTATTTCTCGGTAACAACTTGCATAATCTGAAGTGCCACACAAATATATGAGGACCCTATTTATAAAAATCCAATGTTCCTTCCTTGGGTTTTATATATATCTTTTTTATACTCCCACTACATGTGCAATGCCTAGTTTGGTACACACCATGGAAGACATTATACTTAAAACAACACTTACATAAGGAACATGACACATATCCTATACATTCTCTTGTGTCTTTGGAGACTATTATATCAATAAATTTGAGCTAACAAAAATAGTAGTGTTGAAAGGTTTGCATTCCTACATTTTAAAGATTTTCAATAATGTGCCAACATATTCCCTTCGATTCAACCATAGTTTCATGTTTAAGTGATCCATTTTAATTTCCATGCCTAAAATAAATTTTACATCACCAAGATGCTTCATATTGAATTGAGATCGTAGTTACCTTGATGATTTCTTTGTCATTCCAAATTAACAACATATCATCAACATATGATACCATGAAAATAAGGTGGTCTACAACCTATTTGAAATGTACACAAGGATCATCTTTTCTTTATAAAAATCCTAGTCCTAATAGATAATTATCAAACTTTTGATACAACATCCTTGGTGATTGATTTATCCATATGGAGATGTCTTTTGTTTATGTTTTGGTAGCAACGAGAGGTATTCACTCATGGAAAAATTTTCTAAGAGAAGAAGAAGATTCCAAGAAGTGAAAAGAAAACCATTGAACAATTGAAGAACACCCTGGAAGAGAAGTTGGCCCACAGGAAATAATAAAGTGGAAATGCAATTTCCAAGAAGAGAATTCATCCCATAGGAAATAATAAAGTGGAAATATAATTTCCAGGAAGAGAAGTCGGCCCCAGATAACTGACAGAACAAGTATACATAAAGGTGATTCCTTTCTCATTTGAACAACACATCAATTGTCTTATAGTGTGAATTTTCTAGATGTTTCATGCCAGTTGTCAATTGCAGTTGCCTGCTGCTTCGTGCCAGTTGTGAGTTGCAGTTGCAATTTCCAGTTGCTTCGTGCTAGTTGTGAATTGCAGTTGTAGTTTTCAGTTTCCATTTCTGCCATTTTTGTGGTGCGTTGTCTTGTTCTAATGATGCACATATATTGTGCCAGTTCTATGATGTGTCTATCTTGTTGGTGGTGGTTTCTCTTATGCACTATCTCTAGAAAATTTGTGCTAAGGTTGTGTGGTGTTTCTCAATTGTCTACCCTTGTTAGGGTTTGACAAGAAGAAAAGATAATTATTTGTTATCAGGGTTTCTTCATTGTTTGGTTATGATCTTGTGAATAAATCTTTTTCATGGTTGTATTCTATTATCATAAATATTCTCTCTAATAAAATTTGGTTGGGTTTTTCCCAAGATAAATCTTTGTGTCTTCTTATGCTTGTTTATCTATTTCTATATATAGTTGTTGAATGTTAAAAATAAGATCAAAATACTCTTCTAAACATATTTCTACTAAAATTTAATAAAAATATAACATGGTATCAGAGCAGGTTACATTCAAAACAATGTAACCAATGGAAGGAAGATCGTGAGATTCTCCACATTGTTGAGATTTGTCGTTGCACATGCAATGTGCTGCTGCACAATTTTTTTTCAAGTTCATTGAGCACTTATTATAAAATCAATTAGGATGAATTCCATCATAGATCATCCCACCTTGCCCTAGCACACATGGTGGATTTTTCAGATTGACCTTCCGTCAAAGTTGAATTTTTAGGGTTTTAGGCTTGTTAACATTTTCCTGGACAATGAACCTTCTGGTTCAAATTTATAAATTTTTTCTTGTTGATGATGTAATTCCTTGGATTAGAAGAGAAGCTAGATGCTGCTACAAATTTCAAAGGTATGCACTTGTATATAATTTTAATTATGAGGGTGTTTGCAGGAGATGTATACTTGGAAAAAGGACAATTGTCCAGGTAGTGACATTAGATCTAAAGGGATCTTAGATCTAACGCACTCAAAGGAATCCTAAGAATTGGAGGCAACAATGACGATGTCTCCTACAGTATATGACAAACTCAAATGGGACAACAACAACTAAACTCTAGGTTTGCATATGACATTTGATCTTTTATATTGTTGCAACTTAAGTAAGTGTTGTAACTGGGACAACAATCTTTAAAGTTCTATTACTATTGAGTATTTTTTCTATCAAATGTATTGAATATTGTTGGTACTACGATCATTATGTAAATTCTCACTGTTTAGTACTAACAATGCACTTATTTACAAAATGAAATTGATATCTTCTAGAATATATTCTTGGTTGTTGACTTTGTTCCAGGTAGGTTATCTTGTAAATTCCATGGAGGTTACCATGGAGGTGTTGTTGTTCTTGTTTCTTGTTTCGGGCAGGTTACTATGGAGGAATGATTGGTCACAAAACTAGAAGAGTGTTGAAGAGTGTTGTTCTTATTTCTTGTTATTTTATTTGTGTTTTCTCTCTTGTCTTAGACAGGTCATAGGTGATAGCTCCGAGAGGGAGCTATAGTGACAATTGTTCATGTTAGCACTTTATAAATTTGTATGGATAGAAGAAATACGACAAAGGTAACTATTTCAACCACTTGAGGTTGGATTCTAACCTTTCCAACCAGAGAGGGATCTCTCGGACATACAACCATTTGGGATATTCAAAAGATTTGGTAATGCGTGTACAGAGGTCAGATTCTTCCCTGGTGTAAAATTTAAAGGTGGTAGGACAAAACATAAGAGAAGGGCCATTGGGCAATGGGGTATGTTCCTAAAAAGTATGAAGAGTTATAAGCTATGTATTTCCAGAGGGAACATAGGAAAAATAGGTATGATGTTCAGCCAAATAAGTAACATGAGATGGAAGAGGAGAGGAAAGTAAAGACTACTATCAGTAAGAGGTGTCTAATAGAGGACGGATGTCTTGGTGAAGCATTAGAAGAGGAAACATGAGGGTTGGGTACTGCAAATAGAGCATTGCTCACGAGTGAAGTCTGAAACAGTAACCAAAAATACATAACAAGTATAATCGATATAAGAAGGAGCACCAACAAAAATGAATTCCTTCTATTACTTAAAGATTATTACTACCAGCAAAAACACATTCATGAATATGAAGGATAGGAAAAAACATTGAACATAAACATCGTGATGAATCTCGACTATCTAAGAAAAACCTTATCTGCTTATATTAAAGTTCATAAGAAATTACAAAGTTCTCCTCCTACGAGGGCAGGCCCCTCTCCGGTAAGTCCAACCATTCATTTATCTTTTTGATAGTATATATAGATACATTACATATGGAATTCAAAACGAATCATATTCCCCAAATTTACAAAAATAGACATTGGTCATGAAAGGAGTAACGTACAACAATTGAACTCCTATTTTCTAGGGGACGTTATAAACCAAAACTGACATATTTGATATTTTTATCTTGAATGCCACTTTTCTGTATCATCACAAAATTCTTTGAAACATACTTAATTTAACTTGAAATCTATTTCAGTTTAGCAATATCTTCCTTTAAGGTGTCAAGCCAAGCATGTTGGCTTTCTCCAGTACTTTTGACCATTTCAACTTTGGTCTCCTTCTTTTGTCTCTTGTTCCTTTTAGTTTCTCCATATTTCATTTAGGATCCATCTACATATCCATTGATGATTAAATACTTCATGATAGGATTTAGTCTAATTCCTTCACTTGATCCTGGTTCATCTACAAGCTATGTGTGAAATTTTGTTGCCAAAATTCGTGCAGCAAGCTTTTCTTTCTTCTTCATCTATAATTTTGTCAGATTATTTGAACATTCTGATTTGTTGAAGGCCACTGGATATGTCTTCTCCATTTCCTCTGGTTTTCCTGGAAGCACGAGCTTACCTTCCTTAGATGTACAAGAATTAGACGAACAATTTGACTCAAGGTTACCCAGTTCTGTAATAAAACGTTAATCGCTCAAAACAGAGTAATGTCACCCATGTTTTGAATGACAATCGTCATTGAGTGCCAATCATGGGCTACTGATGAAAGTCCTTGCATGGGTAATGACTTATCATGTTCAACCATTGATTTCAAATGACGATCCTTCGAATTAGTTTTTTGGCAGCGCTCACCCGACATCGCACAGATGAAAAGTACCCAAACAAGTGTCCCAAGGTGATTTGACTGGCCATCAACTTTCCCTTTCCACATGCGACCCTTGGATTTGACATACTCAATGATATTTTGACATGTGACATCGGGGTGTGATTTAGCAGTTTCAATCTCACCCGCATTTCCCCCCGATATGCATCTGGTGGCGCCATGTGCCCTCAAGATGAAACCATGGTATTCCTATCAACCCAGTTAGTTCTTGGCCAGATGTGCTTCAAGACCGTCGATCTGTGGCACCCAAGATCTGTGACCCGTTGGGTCCCATCAGCTTCACCTTTCTGCTATATTTATCACCGTCCACTATATGTGGCCCTATCCGCTAGTCTATCAATCTATATCTATTTAGCCTCCTGCTAAGTCCCGAGACTTAGACTCCATATGAAAATATTTTACAGTGATAACATGGGCTCCAACTGGGGATGATATCCTCCTTGCGAGGTAGCTAAGAATAGTAGATCTTGTGCCTTATCCATTGGGATTCTCTCACAACAGGTATGTGCCATACCTTGACCTCTCACCAATGTCTATTAAAAAACTAAAGTTTGCACACCGCTCTCACTTAGAGGCTGAATGCTTTATTTGGAGAACTAAACTTGAAAATGGTTGATTTACAAGCTTATTTGCACCTACCTACCCTAGCTACTCAATTGCAATACCAATCAAATGAAATCAAAGTGCCAATGCAAGAATGCCAACATTTTATTCACTGCTTGTTTATTTAGCACATGCTTTCTCCAAATCCTATTCACTGATAACCCTTTCGAGAAGTTATATATGAATTTGAATCTTAGAATTTCAAAAATATTGGGAATGTTTATTGCTTCTAGCAAAATTGCAAATGGATCTTCCAACACATGCATAAGTCCAAAATCATGTTTTACTTCTTCCACTACATTCTTTCTTTCATACAATTTACCCTGTTGATTTTCATCAAGAGGTTGAAAAATCCGTTGAGACTGTTGGAAGTAACAACCTCCTGAATCAGAAGACAAAACTGGTTGAAAAGACACCACTGATGTAAAATAATCTGTATCTACTACTGACATTGATTGGACGTTATCTTCATCTCTGAGCTTACAATCCATCCTAAGCCTCAAATTCTGATTTTTATAATTTTCCATATAGCATGCCATAGAGTCATGAAAACCTTGAAAAATCATTTCTTTTTTATGAACAAAAACATAAAGACAAGCCTCTTTCATAAGTGTTTGTTGTTCTTGCTCCATTTCTTCTGTTCCGAGAACATTTCCAAATTAAATGGAAACAATAGGTTCATCTACTCTTCCATGCATGTCAACAAAAACATTTATACATCCTTGAACATCTTCAAACATGACAGTCATATTATGTGTATCAAAACTATCCTCTTGTTCATCAAATAATTCTGGTTTGGTTTTATTAACCTTTTGGAAATTTTCTTGAGGACTATCATTTTCACTTTCAAATGGATGAAGGGGAATAAGTTCATGTTCATAATATCCTTGCAGATGTGGAAAAATAACAGCATGGACTATTTTACATTCTAGAGTTCCCATGGATGCATTTTCAAAACCATGATTTTCAAATGAATCAAATAAAACAACCACCTCTTCATTATCTTTCTGTATTTTTTATTTAAAAGTGGCATACACAGTTCTGTTGCTTTCCTAAAACTCTATGTCATTCATTTGTTCACCGCTTGAAGTTTCCATAGAAGCAGTTTTAGAATCATCATCCATGTTTAGGCCACTTAGAATTTGAACAACCACATCATTCATAGGGGAATAAAGACAACTTTGTAACACTTTGTCTTGCTATAAATCTTGTTGAATATCTTCATCAAGTTCAGGAGAAGGAAAATGACTTTTAACAACAATTTATTGATCAACTTCATCTTCATCTCCAAGATGGTAGTTGAGCACAGGCTACAAAACTGAATTGAAATATCCTTCCATGTAATTACCCATATGATCATTAATGCCTGAGAAGTTCGTTGATCTTCCTCACTGATAACAATTTGCTCATGCAAAATAGTGTCATTGATGTCAAACTTCCCTGTTTCCTCTATTATTTCATGATTTTCTTTCAACAATTCAAAGGAAGAAAAACATAATGGAAGATAGTTTTCATTTGCAAGTCCACTGCTTTCTGAATATTCAACATCATACCTAGATGGATTTTGATCTTAAACATCATTGACATTTTGTTTCAACAATTTGAAAGAAGAAAAACACAATGGAAAGGTTCTTTCACTTGATTCAAAACCTTCTTCATTTTCTTCACTGTTGTCATATGCATGATTTTCAATTTCTTTGGATTGTTGAACACATTCATTTTCATATTCATCTTCGACCAATGGCTGCAATTTTGAACTGGAAAGACCTTCTATATAATAAATAACAAACACATGAGAAGATTGTTTCAATTCCTTGTCAATTTGTTCCAGTGAATCAGTGTGATTTGGCATCAACACACATTCCTTTGTTTCAATGATGATCTTAGAATTTTATTTCAAAAATTTAAATGAAGAAAAGCATAAAGGTAAAGAATTCCCTTCAGTTGATTTAGTACTTTCTCCTTTGTAACTGTGATATGTATGTTGGTTTCTCTCATTTTTCTATTGCAAAAGAATATTTTTTGATAGAGGAAATGTAGTTGGTTGTTTTGGGAGGTCATCATCATAATCATCATCATATTCATCGTATAGAGGCAAATAAACAACATCTGCAATATTGTCTAACAAGAAACAACTTGGGACATCAACCCGTTCCTTAACAAATTGATTTGCAAACTCATCTTCTTGACTATCTAGAAATGAATATATGAAACAATCAACTCCCTGCTTGTCATGGGGTGGATCAGAAACTACATAAGTGCCTTCTCTTTCAATAAGTGGGGTATAACTTTTTGCAAAATCATTATCATTTAAAAC
This sequence comes from Picea mariana, assembly GCA_032191745.1. Classification (NCBI taxonomy): domain Eukaryota; kingdom Viridiplantae; phylum Streptophyta; class Pinopsida; order Pinales; family Pinaceae; genus Picea; species Picea mariana. The sequence continues at coordinate 109,644 of JASDQU010240747.1, forward strand.
TTCAAGAGGACCTATGATGTTATCAATTTTATGCTCCAGATTCCAGTCAACTGTTTTCTGTCCATATTTATTGTCCTGTTCTCTATCATCAAAATCCTCATTTCTAATCCTCTCACATGCTAGGACATGCTAGGACATTCTTTCCATCAAGAGGAGAGACAAATCTGGGTGAAGAATAGTGGCATACTGGAGCATGGTAGAAACTTCAGTGGGTTGGATTTATTTGGGCAGATCATAATAAATACTAGAAAACCTTCTACTAAATGTGGAAATAGTCTCATTGCTTTGCTTTTTCAAGGCATAGAATTATGTAAGTTGTAGGTCCAGAGATTTCTTCTTACCCCAAAACTTTGAAAAAAAACTCTTCAATTCTTCCCATGAGATAATTGTCTCTGGCTGCAAATGTTTGAACCATTCTTCGGTATCTCCTTTCAAGGATTGAGAGCATACAAACATCATCATGGTCAATCTCAAACAAATCTATAAAATGCTCAAACTCTTGGATGTGTTTTACAGCTGTGATGGCATCATATTCCCCATCAAATACAGGTAGGTATTCATAGTGATTTGGAGGAAAATCATGAAAGATGTGGGGTAATTTTAAGGGTTTGTATCTGTGCTGGGTCTTGGAGGGTGTTGGATCAAGTGTAGGAGGTGAAATATCAGCCTTGGTTTCATGAGGCTCATCAACTTGGTCATGGTTATCACATGGCTCAGATGGGATGTTTTGATCAAAATCGGTGATAAACTGAGGGGATATTTGTATAATTTTAAGAGGAGGATATACAATTTCAATATTACCACGATCATCATTTTCATGCAGTAGGTGAAGAAAAATTTGTTTAACATATTCAGGAAAGGACCAGAGGTAATTTAAAACAAAAAATATAATGTGTTGGAAAAAACCCAATTTTAAGTACTCGTTTTCTTCCATGATGCCTTCTCATACCTCTATCAAGGGATCTCATATTCAGACAGTGGGGTCGCCAATGATGTTTTGGAAGCTAGATTTTGCATTGAGAGTGGAGTCGTCAGTGAAAATTTCAATATCTGGATTCTCCCACCAGTGGAATCACCTTCAAACTGATTTTTTGATGTGTTGAGTCGCCAGAGCAGGAATACAACTAATATGTGGCTAAGTGTCTACTTCTCTCAGACCTTAGAACTCAACCATGTCGTTCTTTCCCAGGGAAAATTTTTCAATTTTGTCCCCAACAACAACGCCAGAATGTTAGCACTCTGTAAATATGTCTGGCTGGAAGACAAGCGACAGAGGTAACTATTTCAACCACTTTAGGTTGGATTCTGACCTTTCCAACCAGAGAGGGCTCTCTCAGACATACAACCATTTGGGATATTCAAAATATTTGGTAATGCATGTATAAAGGTCAGATTCTGACCTGGTGTAAAATTTAAAGGTGGTAGGACAAAACAGAAGAGCAAAGCGATTGGGAAATGGAGTCCATTCCTAAAAAGTATGAAGAGTTATAAGCTATGTATTTCTAGAGGGAACAAAGGCAAAATAGGTATGATGTTAAGCCAAATAAGTAATATGAGATGGAAGAGGAGAGGAAAGGAAAGACTACTATCAACAAGAGGCATCTAATAGACGGAAAATCTCTTGGTGAAGCATTAGAAGAGGAAACATGAGGGTTGGCTACTGCAAACAGAGCACTGATCACAAGTGAAGTCTGAAACAATAACCAAAAATACATAACAAGTATAATCGATATAAGAAGGAGCACCAACAAAAATGAATTCCTTCTATTACTTAAAGATTATTACTAGCAGCAAAAACACATTCATTAATATGAAGGACAGGAAAACACATTGAACTTCAACACCGTGATGAATCTCAGCTATCTAAGAAAAACCTTATCTGCTTATATTAAAGTTCACAAGAAATTACAAATTTCTCTTGCTACGAGGGCAGGCCCCTCTCCGGTAAGTTCAAACATTCATTTATCTTTTTGATAGTATATATAGACACATTACATATGGAATTCAAAACGAATCATCTTCCCCAAAGTTCCAAAAATAGACATTGGTCATGGAAGGAGTAACGTACAACAACTGAACTCCTATTTTCTAGGGGACGTTATAAACCAAAACTGACATATTTGAGATATTTAACCTGAATGTCGCTTGTCTGCATCATCACAAAATTCACTGAAACATACTTAATTTAGCTTGAAATCTATTTTAGTTTAGAAATGTCTTCCTTTAAGGTGTCAAGCCAAGAAGGCTAGCTTTCTCTAGTACTTTCGACCATTTCATCTTTGGTCTCCTTCTTCCATCGCTTATTCCTTTTAATTTCTCTAGCCTGCATGTAGGATCTGTTCGCATATCCATTGATGATTAAATCCTTCATGATAGTATTTATTCTAATTCCTTCACCTGACGCTCGTTCATCTGCAGGCTCTGTGTGAAATTTTGTTTCCAAAATTTGTGCAACAAGCTTTTCTTTCTTCTTCATCGACTGATTTGTTGAAGGCTGCTAGATCCGTCTTCTCCATTTCCTCTGGTTTTCCCGTAAGCATGATCTTACCTCCCTTAGATGTAAAAGAATTAGAGGAATGATTTGACTCGAGGTTACCCAATTCTGTAATAAAACGTTAATCGCCCAAAAAAGAGTAATGTCACCAATGTTTTGAATGACAGTCGTCATTGAGTTCCAATCATGGGGTAATGACAAAATTCCTTGCACGGGTAACGACTTATCACGTTCACCCATTGATTTCAAATGATGAGCATTCGAATCAGTTTTTTGGCGGCGCTCACCTGACATCACACCTACGAAAAGTACCCAAACAAGTGTCTCGAGGTGATTTGACCGGCTGTCATCTTTCTCTTTCCACATGCGACCCTTGGATTTGACATATTCAATGATATTTTGACACGTGACATCATGGTGTGATTTAGTGGTTTCGAGCTCACCCGCTTTTCCCCCCGATATGCATCCGGTGGTGCCACGTGCCCTCAAGATGAAACCGTGGTATTCCTATTGGCCCGCTTTCAAAAGATTAAACTCCACATTAGTTCTCGGCCCGATGTGCTCCATGACTGTCGATCTGTGGCACCCACGATTTGTGACCTGTTGGGTCCCATCAACTTCACTTTTCTGTTATATTTAGCATCTTCCACTAGATGTGGCCCCATCCGCTAGTCTATCACTCCTCTATATCGATTTAGCCTCCTGCTAAGTCCCAATACTTGGACTCCATATGAATTTTTTTTACAATGATAACAGTTCCTGTTCTTGTTTTTGTTATTGTTCATATCATAAGAATGTTGTTCTTGTTTTCTATTTTCCCTTGTTGTTGCTCTTTTTCTGGGAAGGTGACATGTGATAGCTCTGAGAGGGATCTATAGTGATAGTTGCAGGAGGAAACATATTAGATGGTCTCTAGTTTGAGACATGGAGTAGACAGAGTAGACAATGAGTTGTGTACATGACAATATACATTCATGTACCAAATATGAAGAAGACGAAGTTAGAACCTTCTAGAAATAAGGATAACTTTGTGGGATATAGAATGTTTCACATGGAGA
>JASDQU010240748.1:7826-21052 GCA_032191745.1 Picea mariana
CTCAGCAGTCCTGCAATAATTCAAAATATCATTCACATTCATTGACCTTTTCCTCAAGGTCCATTTACATCACATATTCATACTTATGAGTCTGCCATAGTCCTTGGCCAGTCCAGTTATATTTACAAACTAGGGGAAACAGGGTGTTACAACCCCTTAGTTTTCGGCTCTCATAGACAATAGGGTGCCTATTCTGCATAAGCATTGCTCCAATACCCTCCCCCAAAACATCACACTCCACTATAAAAGGTTGTGCGAAATCTAGTAAAGCCAAGACCGGACAAGTGCTCATCACCTTCTCCATCCTGTCAAAAGTCAACTGTGCTTCTAAACTCCACTTGAATGTGCCATTCCTGGTCAAATCGGTCAAAGGTGCGCAAAGTTGGGAGAACACTTTGACAAACCTCTTGTAATAGCAACAAATGCCAAGAAATCCTTTCAATTATGTGAGGGTCTTGGTTGTGGGCCAGTCAAGTATGGCTTGTATATTCTCTTAGTGTACCTGTACCCGTTTCACCCCAATGATGTGTCCCAAATAGAGAACCTCTGTCATTTCAAATTCACATTTGGATTCCTTTTCATACAAGGATTGCCCTTCCATGATAGCCAGAATCTGTTCTACATGTTGAAGATGCTCCTCCCAAGTTTTGTTGTAGATCAATAAGTCATCAAAGAAGACTAAGAGGAACTTCCTTAATTGCTTGTTAAAGACAAGATTCATGCAAGATTGGAATGTGGCTGGCGCATTAGTCAGCCCAAAGGGAATCACCAAGAACTCATAGTGACCATAGTGACATCTGAAAGTCAATCTTTGTGAAGTATACAACCCCATGAAGCTCATCCAGTAGCTCATCAATCTTAGAGATGGGGTATCTGTTTTTTATTTTCTTTTTATTCAAAGCCCTGTAATCAATGCACATGTGCATGCTTCCATCTTTTTCACTAACACTAGTACCGAAGATGCAAAGGGACTGGAACTTGGCATAATGTGGCCCATGCCTAACAGTTCTTTAATAGCCTTCTCAATCTCATCTTTATATTTCTTTGGGTGCCTGTAAGGAGTGGTGATGACAGGTTTCATTCCCTCCTCCAATTCTATGATGTGTTCAAACCCCCTATCTGGTGGTGCTCCTGGTGGAATGGGTTCAAAGACTTTGTTGTGCTCGTCAATGATTCTCTGAATCTATGGTGAGTAGTGAGTATCCCCTTTCTTATCCACCCGAACCGATATTATACATTCTATTGCATATGCAATGTCTTTCCTCCTGAAGTTTGCCTCCATGCGCTTTGTTGTCACCACTCTAGGTGTGTTTCCTTTCATGCCCCTGAGAACCACCTTTTTCCCATTTTCCTCCGTGAAAGACATCTCCATGGTCCAGTAGTTGGTAGCGATTGGCCCCAACATACTAAGCCACTTAACTCCAAGGATGATATTAGTGTCTCGAAGGTCCATCACATAGAAATATTGTGCCAAATCATGCATGCCCAATGTAAGCTTCATTCCCGGAATATACCAATCACAAGGCATAGTGCGCCCCCCTTCTACCTCAACATGAAACCCTTCAAATTCAACTGTAGGTATGTGTCTTTTTTGCAGTAGGGTTGAATCAATGAAGTTGTGTGAAGCACCCCTATCAACGAGAACTGAAACTTTCTTCCCCTGTAACACCCCTCTCATCCTGAAGGTTTTGAATTTGGGTACCCCACTGATTGATGCTATTGTTACCTTCTCATCTCCTGCAAGGTCTTGACTTGCATCCTCCTCTTCTACATTTTTTGTGGGGTCTTCCTCTGTGTTCCGTAGATGGTCGAAACATTCCTCCTCTTTATCATCAGTAACCACTTCAATGTAGAGAGCCTTGCCTTTGCCCATGCATTTATGTGTTGGATACCAAGGCTCTTTGCAAGTAAAGCACAATTGCTTCCTTCTCAATTCCCTCCTAGTGGTCTCATCCATTCTACCCTTTCCTCGGTCAAAGCCCCTTTGGTATTTTACCCCTTGGTTCATGGGAGGTCTTTGGTCTCTTTCCCCTGGGTTTAGAGGAGGTCTAGGGGTAAATCTAGTCTTTGTTGTCGATCCCAAGTCCCTAGTCTTCCATATATCATACTGTAAGTTGGAAGGATTAAAAGCCTTGACCCAATCCCTTAAAAGTTCCATCAACCCCTCTGTGAAGAGAATCATAAGTCTCGCTTGAGACACATCCTACACCATAACTGTTATCCTCTGAAACTCCTCTATATATACCTCTGGTGACCCTGTCTGTCTGAGCTGGGTGAGTTCCCTAAAATGTAGCTCTGGATCCCCCTGGTCAAACCTATCAATAAGCTTCTGTGTAAACTCTGTGTAAGCAATGATCTAATTGTGGCCTGGTGTGATTAACCTGTGGTACCACCAGTCATGATCTTTTCCCTCCAAGTACATGGTGGAAAACTTGATGGCATACATCTCTCTCATTGGGTTAAGTTGTAGGTAAGTATCAAGTTTCTACACCCAAGCTCGCACAGTCACCTTGGAAGACCCATCAAAGTATGGGATTTCCATCTTGCCTGTCCTGCACTCCAATTCATAGTTGTTTCAGTGATATTTTTTGGGCTTACCTCTGAATTTGATCCCACAATATTGATCTAGTGTGACTTATCTTTGAAATCCTGCACTCAATGAGTTATATTGCCTAGCATACTACTCAAAATTGTCTTCAATTTCATCATGATAGTTGTGTTGTGGTTGGTTATCCAAAAATGTAGGTAGGTAGGGTCTAGGGGTAGTTTTATTATGTGTTAGCCCCTTATGAGCCCCTCCTCTATAACTCTGTCCCTCAGTGTGGTAGTGAAGGTTTTGTTCCTGATGAGGTCTAGTTTCCCCATGAGACTTGTTGGCTTCTTTGTTTGCATAGGTTTATGGCCCCTTTCTTGCATGGGTTATCTGTAATATGAATTGCACAGTCTTATCATGGCTGGCATTTACTCTCTCCAAGGTCTCCCTTATCTCAAAATGTCCCCCGTGCATTGCCTCCTGGTTCTCATGTAGATGGTGCACAAGTGCACTTTCTGTCTGACGTATGGATTGTTGTAACTCTTTTGAAAAAAATGCTAGAACTTGTGGCTCACTGTCCTCCCCTGAACCTTCCATTTTTGCCTCAGGTTCACCTGTCCGCTTTCTGCGTCTGCCCATATAGATACCACTGAACTTATGCATTCGCTAATCCCCACTGGCTGGGAGGATCAACGCTCTGATACCACTGTAATGTTTCCAAGCCAATTTTTTCACTGGAAACACTAATTGTTCACGGTTTACTGTTGTTTGGATGTGTGTTTGCAGGTTTGCTCATGAAGTTGCGCATTAGGGTTTATGTGTTTGATATTAAAGCATGTAGACATGGATCTAAAGATATATCATAAAGAAAGACAAGATATAACAAGAGACACCAATATGGAACCAAATAACTCAGATCTGGCGTTTATTTATATAATATAGAGAATCTGATACAACAGATCTGCAGATATGGAAGAATACTAATAAAAGCTTCTAACTGGAATAAGAGCTGCTACAAAATGCTCAAGACTGAAGATATAAGCCTACAAAGGCAAGATAATAAGCTGATGCAAGATACAAGATTAATTTCTTTCCCTCCAAGGTTCAGATCCAAACCCCCCTGGCTAAGTTGTGCCCTTCTCGATGGCTGAATAAACTCAATATTTTGGCCCTACTGCTAGAAGCCTCCAAATGCTCTGAAACTGGATGGAATAGTAGATCGAGGCAAGACAAACCCCCTTCTGAAGTCTCAGGTTGAAAGATAGAGATCTGATCTTCCTATAACTGAAACCCCAAATTGAGTTGTGCCCTCCTAAATGACTGTAGAGACCCAATAATTTGACTTCATTGCTAGGAGCCTCAAAAGGCTATGAAACTGGCTGGGAATGTAGATCGAGGCAAGACAAGCCCCCTGGTGAAGTCTCCAGCTGAATAGTGAAGATCTGCTCCTCTAAACTGATGAAACCTCTTTTTGCAGTGCGCCCTCCTTCTCTCGAACTCTTGCCAAGCTCCAATAAATCAGATGGCAAGTAAACTTCTCTCCAAATATGCTAAGAATGATGGTTGAGGCCCTATAGAGAAAACCCAAATGTCCAAAAGTCCAAAATCTTCCTCTATCTCCTGGAATGAATTCTTCCTCTTTCAATGGTGAGCCGTCCTTGATGGAAACCCCCTAGGTTGCACGTTGTTCCTTCCCTGAATGTTTGATGGTACCTATAGTTGTTGTAAAATGGTGTGGGAGGAGTATTGCATCCCCGGGACCAAGCTTGGATCAAGAGAGGTGGGATCTTTCACCACTGAGTTGATCTCTAGTGTTTGTAGTCTCAAAATCCTCAAAACTCTTTTCTGCTCAAGAGCCCAAATGAAAAATGTAATAATAATCCAGAATGAGTGAGAAGTGCGCCCTTCCTTTCTTTTATACTCTAGATCTATTTCTTTGTTGAGTTAGTTAACCCCTAGGGTTAACTCCTATATTTTCCACACATGCTCTTTTCTTTCCTTTAGTTACCTTTTCCTCCCAAAGTCAACTTGATAATATAACATTGTGCTTAGGTAATGTCTTTGGGTTGACTTTGTCCCCATGATGCATGAGACTATAGTCTAGTGGGGACAACTAGAGTACTGAGTCTCTCCAAACCTCTTCATCAAGAGGTGGGGGACATTACAGTCTCCCCTGCTAGAAATTGCTTGCCCACAAGCAATTTTATGACTTGTCTTCTTTATTCGTAAAATTAGCCATCCGGATCGAAAAAGGGGTAAACTACCGCTCGAGAGATTTTCCTTCAAATTTGAGTTTGGCGAGCGTGAAGGGAAACAAGATCTCTCGACAATCTTTTCATTTTTAGAGAGTCTGAAAAGGGCTTATAGAAGACTCTAGGGGGCTTTTTTTCTCAAGTAATCCAGATGGGATCGAAAATAATAAATAAAGTCTGGTTGGATGTTGCTTTCGAATTTTAAAGCGAGCTTGAAAGAAAACAAAGCGCACTGATTAGGGAGTACCGAAGGTAAGGCCTAAGATGATGATGAACAAAAGAATGAGGCTTCATTATGTAATCATGACAGGACTAACAAGGACTCCCAAGCCTATAGTCACAACTGACAACATGGATGCCAAAAATGCAAGAAAGGATCTACCTAAGGCATCCATGTAAAGGTAGGCTCTACCACCTAATTATGACACTTCTAAAGCAACGATGAAGGGTTTGTGTCATACTTCGGTGGGGTCGATCCTATGGAAAAGTAGAAAAGACGAAAAGATGCAGAAAGTGGAAATGAAATCCTAACTTATATGCAAAAGCTGGAAAAAATGACTTTTACCAAAGGATGTCAAAAAAAATGTAACCAATCCCCAAAAAATTACCAAATCGAAAGGAGAAAAGTATCGGAACGACCAATAGAAAAATCAAAAGTGAATTCGAGTAACCACCAAGCAAGGAAAAATGACAAAGGGGACCAAAAAAGGGGCAAAAAGGGCCAAAAAAGTATATAAATAGAGGTTGACAACTCATTTTTACCATTGCAAATTGGAAATTAACCAAAAGGTAAAAAAAACCCTTTGTTAAAAGTGTGGATTCTGGGAGCTACAGTGGACGAAACAACCTTCTATTTTGACCAAGGAAGTATAAAATACCTAATCTTGCATTTCAGTTCCTTCTTTATAGTTTAATTTTTAGTTTGGGAGGAGCCTGCTCTTATAAAAAGGGAGGCCCTGCATGTACGTGGGTTGTCCAAGGCCAACCCACGTATGTACTCGTGCAGAATAATAAACATCTCGTGTACATACACCACTGTGTAATAAGTAGCCCACGTACACCCTCCTTTACCTTGAAAAAATAAAAAAGCAAGCACTAACTCCTCTCCTCTTTTGTCATGTGACATGAAGTATGTTCATTGGAGGGAGAGAGAGCATGAGGAGCTCGACGTCTTGGTCGATGAGGACCATGTGGCCATTGCTGCACTGAAACAGTGTGGATTATGGAAGTTCTTCCAGTGTCCATTTATGAGGGCACAACCGAGGTTGCTCAATTCTCTTGTGGAGTATTGGCATCCCGATGTAGAGGCATTTATGCTGGAGGGTCAATCATTGACCCCGGCCATGGAGGATATATACTTTCTTACTGGCCTCTCAAGAAGAGGGGAGCCAGTCAACTTGAGGACTTTTCCTCCAGGGCCTTTCAACATTGAGGATTACATCAGCATGTACTCCAAGGCTGGCACTGATAAAGTAGGTTCTCAAGTGTCGATCCACAAGATCTCCAGCCTCTCCTTACGAGTGATCCTACTCCTAATTGGGAGGATTACTATATCCACAACACTTCATTAGGCTTCATGCACACATATGCATTGTGGCATTCAATGCTTGGAGGCAACCATTTTTGACTGGAGTATCACCATGCTCATATGCATGAAGCGACAACTTACAGAGTTTTGGTGGCGTACCAACAAGAACTTTGGGTTTGGTACTATTCTATGCTCCTTCTTTGAGAGGGTGCCCAGTCTTAGTCCCAGAGAGACAGTATGAGGGCATGTAGCCTCCTTCCCAACAATGAGTAGGTGGGAAGCTTTGCTTCCTAAGAAGGGTGGAGGGAGGACTTTAAAGGCCTTCGACGGAATTTTTTTTGACTGGTGGGCACGTTAGATCCTGGTGATCAAGAATTACTCCTATGTAGGGATTAGCTTCATCAAAGACCCAAAAATGCATGTGCCTCCCATAGAGGAGCATGGTGAGATAGGTAACATATCGTTTTTATGTGTGTGTAGAGTATTGACTTGTGAATCTGTTATGTATAAACGTGGGGCCTGTTCAATTGATAGACTTCACCAAGACTCGATGTCGTCCTCAACCAGAGGCAAGACCACCAGTGGCAGGAGGACCAACAATTGCGGGAGGACCCCCAACCGGAGAGGCCAACAGAGTCTTACGATGAGTGGAGCGAAACCTCACTGCGCTCACTAGTGTCGTTCCTATGGCCGATATCGAGGAAGTCCCCCCGGCTATGCAATCACATGTAGTAGGGGTGCCTTGGACTTGAGTCCAGTTGTTCTGACGTCTTGCGAACGTCGTCGTTCATTATAGCAGGGCCAATAGGCCTCGTCCTTAGATAGTGTTGGACCATTGATGTGTCGAGGGAACTTTTTGTACTATATATATATTTTTTGAGGGCGTAAGCCCAACGATGTAAACCGATGACTTTTGAGGCTTTCGTGCCCACTTTTGTACTCATAACACTATTTTTTGGACACACACACACACACACACATGCATATTTCTTGCTTTATGGATAACACTTTTTACAAATGTATTTACATGTGTATGTGTGTGATTTTCTTTTTATATGTGAGCAACATGCCAATCTAAAACTTGATTAGCTAGAGTATCTGTAACATACCCAGCCTCCCACAAGCCGGGTATGCTACCTTCAAGCCCGCCCTTGGAGTTCTTTCTCTTACTGATACCTTTATCATTATTTAAGGATGCATAAAAGAAAAGACTTTAACGACATGCACAACAGTAATCAACAATCATGCATAGTCTAAAGTTTCAATTAAACGATAATTAAATATGCAGCGGAAATAACATTCATATACATGTAAATGATACCATAACAGAGAGCAATTATGTTTATGAAAGATGACACCAACTGGCTGCAGACCAAGGACGTTCCACCCAACCGTAGACACCACTGCTCCAAATCTCAACAACAGTGTCACCCCCGAGCCAGGGCTATGAATCCACAAGGACGGTTCCAGAGTGTTACTTGGGTTCCCAAACTAGTCAGCTCTCAAGCTCTCATAGGTTTCCTAGCACCCACAACAATCCAAGTACCCAACTCTCTTCTACCCAGTCTGTACCACCCCAAGAGAATGGACCTCCACCCGTCTTTGCCACGTAGCCCCTCAGGCAATCCTTCTCCTTTATTTTCTAGGGCCTCCAACATAGCTGGTCTAGAATCTCATTGTTGGAACTCTCAGGACTCGCAGTTGTCAGTAAAACAGGGCACATGCCAATGCAACTCAAACATGCAGGCCCCGGGTCATGGCTGGATTGCACCAGCGACCATTACAACCAACTATCCCGTGGCTAATTCTTTAGCAGTTCCTTTCGCTTTGCCAAGCTAAGATGCAGGTGAGGATGAAATCAATGGATGGGTCAGGGGGTGCATGGGAGTGTGTGAGGGAAAGAACGGGATAACACAGAGGTGACGGAGAGAACGAGCCAACGACCAACCCCACAATTGGACCAGGGGTGGGTTTAAGTAACCTCGTGGGGAAATCAAGAACCTCCCGGCCTTCCCCAAGAATCTCACGTAACCGATCCCCTTCCCTTAGGCAGAAAGGTAATTAACACAGTAATAAACACTTATCCCCTCAAGCCCCCTCTCTTGTGGAATCACAGCCCCCTATAACTCTAGTCCTTATCCGTCTAACAGCCAACGATGTGTTTATTATTAATAATGATAAGAAACATTACATGTCTTGGGCACACTGGCCTTTTAATAATTGTTTGGGCACTGTGGCCTCTTAGCATTGTAACAATACATTATTTTAAATGGGGGTTCAAAACCTAGGGTATTACATCCTCTCCCCCTTATTTTGGTACTATCCTTAGTGCATATACAAAATAGAGATCAAAATCTCAAATTTATTCAAAAAGTTGTGGGTATTCTACCTGCATGGCATCTTCATGCTCCCAGGTAGCATCTTCAAGACTGTAGCAGGTCCACTGAACCTTTACCATCTCTATAACTCGATTCCGAAGCATTTTGAATTTTCTGCCCAACACCCGCACTAGCTAACCCTGAAAATCTCCCTCTGTGTCTACCTGAATCAGATGCCAATCAATAACATGGTTAGGATCATGTACATATTTCTTTAGTAAAGAGACATGAAATACATTATGCACATTCATGGAAGTAGGCAATGCAAGCATGTATGCAACTAGCCCTATTCTGTCCAATATTTCAAACGGACCACAGAATCTGGCTGCTAGCTTTGTATAACTACCCAACTTCAAAGAGCTTTTCTTGGGCTTCACTTTCAAAAGTACATGCTCCCCTACTTTAAATTCTCTGGCTGTCCTGTTCTTGTTTGCATAAACTTTCTGTCTATCCTGAGCTGCCTTTAAATTCTGCTTGATCTTAACCACCTGGTCTTCCATGTCCTTGAGCAACTCCGGCCCAAGTACCACTCTATCTACTGGGTTGTCCCAACTTACTAGAGTATTGCATTTCCTACCATACAAGGCTTCAAATGGGCTCATTCTCAATGAAGCTTGATACCCATTGTTATATGCAAACTCAACCAAGTGTAAGTAATCTTCCCACTTAAATGGCTTATCCACCGCATACATTCGCAGCATGTCTTCAATTATTTGATTGATTCTCTCTATTTGCCCATCGGTCTGGGGATGATATGTCGTGCTAAAGTTTAGATTTGTGCCAAATCCTTTAAACAATCCCCTCCTGAAATTGGAGGTAAACTTTATATCTCTGTCTGAGACAATTGTCCTAGGTATCCCATGCAACCTAGCAATTTCCTTCATGAAAATTTCTGCAATATTAGTCATTGTATGCGTTGTCTTCACAGGCATAAAATGAGCAGCCTTTGTTAATTTGTCCACCACCACCATGATTGAATCATGTTGCTTATTCATTATGGGTAATCCCGTGATGAAATCCATGGTGATCACTTCCCATTTCTTCTCTGGAATTGGCAATGGCTGCAGCAAACCCGCTGGGTGCCTATGCTCAGCCTTCACCTTCTGACATTCCATACATTGAGCGATGTAATCAGCAACATCCTTCTTCATTGCCGGCCAAAAGAACTCGCTTCTTACTGCTGAAATTGTTTTCTGGTAACCTAGATGTCCAGCATAAGGAACATCATGCATTTCCTTGAGTACCAAATTCCTCAGCTCTCCAGAACTAGGAACATAGATTCTATTTTTATGCATGGGTAATCTGTCTTCCTTTATCTCATACTCCTTTATTTTCTGTTGTACACCTCCTTGCTGTAAGTTCTCCTTTACCTGTAGCTAATGGTGATCTGTAACAAGACCATTTAAAATTATGCTCTTCAAGTCTGACTGATGCATACTAACAACAATAGCATGCATGAGATGCACTCTCCTACTAAGTGCATCGACAACTTTATTCTCCTTTCCCTTGATATGCTTAATATCGAAGTCATACTCACTTAAAAATTCCAGCCATCTTGTTTACCTGGCATTCAAGGTCGACTGTTCAAAATTATACTTTAGGCCAATGTGGTTTGTCCTTAATTCGAATTTCTTCCCCATGAGATAATGCCTCCACATCCTCAAGGCGTGAACAATGGCAGCAAGTTCCAATTCATGCATGGCATAGTTCTTCTCATGTTCCTTAAGCTTTCTGGACTCATATCCAAATACATGTCCATTTTGAGTGAGGACTCCCTCAATTCCTTCCTTACAACTGTCTGTACATACCACAAAACTTTCATTTGGGTCAACAATCTTTAACACAGGCGCACTAGTAAGTAATTCCTTCAATAGATTAAAGTTCTTTTCACACTTGAGTGTCCACTCAAACTTAGTTCCCTTCTTTTGAAAAGAAGTGATGGGATGAGAAATCTTAGAGAATCCTCCTATGAACCTTCTGTAGTAGACAACTAATCCCATAAAATATCTGACGTCTGACACATTTCTGGGTGTTGGCCATCCTCTAATGGCTTCGATCTTCTCTGGATCTACTGCTATGCCTTGCTCGGAAATAATGTGTCCCAAGTAATGGATCTATTTTTGATAAAAAGAACACTTACTCAACTTGGCATACAATTGATGTTCTCTCAGTACTTGCAATATCAGTCTTAAGTGATGTTCATGCTCCTCTTAAGACTTAGAATAGATAAGTATGTCATCCAGGAATACTATGACGAACTTGTCCAAATAATTTATGAATATGCCATTCATTAAGCACGTGAAGACAACTGGTGCATTGGTCAGTCCAAATGGCACCACTACAAATTCATAATGCCCATACATGGTCCTAAAGGTTGTCTTATGAATGTCTTCTTCCTTGATTCTTACCTGATGGTATCCTACCCTGAGGTCAATCTTTGAAAATATCTTTGCTCCTCTTAGCTGATCAAAGAGGTAATCAATTTGGGGTAGAGGATACTTGTTCTTTATAGTGTACTTGTTCAGCCGTCGAAAGTCAATACACAGCCTCAAGGTTCCATCCTTCTTTTTGACAAAAAGTATTGGTGCTCCCCAAGGTGAAACACTTGGATGTATGTACCCTTTCTTCAACAATTCCTCCAACTGCATTTGTGATTCCTTTAACTTTGGTGTGCTCATTCTGTAAGATATTTTTGACACCGGGGCAGCTCCTGGCACTAAATCAATCAAGAAATCTATCTCCCTTCTTGGTGGCAATCTGGGTATTTCTTGGAATACATCTTCAAATGCCCGTAGTACCGAGAAATCTTCGAGGCTTGGCTCATTTGTATTATCTGGCTCTTCTACATTAGCTACATACAGTTGACATCCTTTCCTAAAACATATTTTCAACTGTAAGGCTGGAATCTCCCTTATAGAGATGGGTCTTGGAACTCCTTTCACAGTGCTTTGTTTTCCATTTCCATCAAGACATGTAAATATCTTGTTATGACAATCTAGGACAGGATGATGCTTGTCCAACCAATCCATCCCAATCAAAACATCATAAGACGCCAATGGTATGATATTTAGATCAGTACTAGTGTTCACGCCATTAATACTTATGGAATAACTTCTGACCATATCATGGATTCTTCTTTTGGTTCCAGTGGCTAACTGAACCAAACTTGCTTTTCCAAGTTTAATTTTTTCCAAATGCAATCTATCCACTATCTTAGGATCAATGTAGCAATGAATTGCTTCTGAATCAATCAAAATAGCAACAGGTTGATTTATGATCTTACCTTCCACCTCGATCATATTGGACTGGTACTCTGCTTGTCGATCATTTAAAGCTGCATAGATTCTTCCCATATCTTCGACTATTTTAGCCTCTTGGATGTTGTGCACAATCTTCACTTTGTCTTTTCTGTGTGGGAAATCCTTGTACAAGTGATCTTCCTTGCATCCCTATCATTGGATTGGTGGTCTTCCCCTTTTTCCCAAGGAATCTTCCTTCTTGGAATCTCCCTTAGCATATTAATCTTGATGATTTCTATTAGGCTCATTCCTATTGAAGGGAGGTTTGAATCCTTTCCTCCTCTGATCGGACTTCGCATTTTTCTTGTCCTTCCAAGATTTCTGCAGGGATTCTCTCCCCTAGCCTTGCTCATACAGGTATTTAGCCTTCCTGATGGCCTCAGTCAAGGTCTTGGGTTCATCATACTTGATATTTTCCTTATAAAAGGTTGGTAATCCACTTAGAAACCTCTGTATTTTCACTTTCTCATCACAAATGAACTTGACATATTTTAACAATCCCAAGAACTTATTCTCGTACTCTGCCATAGTCATGTTTCCAAGCCTGAGTTCAAAGAACTCCTGCATTTTCTTGTCATAGAAATGCTCTGAGAGGTGCTCCTTCTGGAAGTACTTCTTGAACTGCTTTCAAGTGATCTTAATTTCATTAACATGTTCCACTTACTTCAGTTGGCCCCACCACATTGTTGCTTTCTCGTGTAAATGGTAGGTGGAAATCCTGGATTCCAAGTTTGATGAATAGTTATGCAATTGAAAATATCTCTGGAGCCCAAGAAACCATCCTTTGGCATCATCCTCCCTTTCTCTTTCACCATCGAAGGAAGGTGGCTTGAGCTTCCTCAACTCTCCTTGCAAACTATCTACCTCTTTTTTCCTTCTTTGTTGTCTGACAGGGGACACCTCTGGACTGCTTATGGGATCATCCGATGCATTAAACTTTCTTCTTGAGTAAGGAGGTGAGTGGTGTCCACAAGCTCTGCTGGCACTTCTAGAATAACCGACTCTTCCATAAGCATCTCTTCTTTCATGACACTTGCCTTCTTCCTCTTGTATTGAGTTTGATCCCTTCTTCGTTTGTCTCTGCAACTGATTTAATCTCTACAACACTCAAGCATTTATCTAACTTTTCTCTCTCATCAGTCTCTCCTTGTCTGCTTTGTAACTCTATGCTTCCATCTTCAGGATTCTTACCATTTCTATTAACGTTTCCTGCTCTCCTTTTTCCTTGCATCTGTT
>JASDQU010240748.1:30617-51572 GCA_032191745.1 Picea mariana
TTCAAACCACTTCCCAAGTGACCACGACTAGAAACCCCAACTAAATCCCTCCTTAGCACTTTTCTGTCTTGAGGACAACCAATTCGGCCCTTATCCCTCCTTCCCTCTGCTCTCAATCTGCATATGACCATGGCCATGGCCCTGTTCTTAGCTGAAAAAGTGCTTGTCTAGAGCTTCAGGACTTTGAGACTTTCAGCCAGGACCGGATTAATGGTCCTCATCCTCTTTCACGATCAACAATCGAGATCCACTTCGGGACTCCGCGCTTTGAGAGTCTCAACTTTTCTTGCTTGCCTCCTCCCGGAACAATTTTACCCAGAGTTCATGATTTGTCCACGTGTGTCCTCCCATAGATCAACAACTATGAATCACTTCAGCTCTTCGGGCTTCGGGAGTTTCAAACTTTCCTCCTGTACTTTTTCCCAGAGTGCTTTCACCCGAAGTCGATGATCCTTCAACGTGTGTCTTCTGGAATCAACGGTCGATATGTACTCTGACCTTTGGGAGTTTTCGACCCAATGCAACCTATCACATCTTTCCCCTCTGGAGTGCCCAGTCTCTGGACTGCACGATTTGTCGCCACATGGAAAAATCCTGGAAGTGGACACGTGGCCCAATCAGGCGGGTGACACGTGTCACATTCTAATCGACCTTTCAATACTTCGAATGTTGGAAACTCATTGACACGTGGCACACATCCCATGTGTCCACGTCATCCCAGGTGATGTCTGCAACCCACGTCACTTCAAGAATTCCAGAGTCCACATCACCTTTGGGTGACGTCATCGTGCCACATCACTTCGGTTCTTCGGGCTTTGGGACTTCAGGAGTTTCCTTACTAGCGCACTTCGAATTCTCCCGAACTCTGAATCTCTGAACTAGCCAATCTGTTGCCATGTGTCCTCCCAGATCAGATGACTAAGATTCACTTCAGGTCTTCACCCAGAGTCCACGGATCTGCTCCACGTGTCCTCCTTAATCTGAGGACTATGTTTTACTTCGGGACTTCGGACTTCCGAAATCTCGAACCTCAACTTTTTTTTTTTGAAATGTTTTTATCCGAAGTTTGCGATCTACTGACGCGTGGCTCTCGGCAGATCAATGGATGAGATCCTTTTGGGTCTTTGGGTTTCAGAAATATTAGTTTTCAAAACTTGTCTAGCCCCACTGGATTTTATCTGAAGCCCTGGATTTGGTGACGCGTGGCTCTCGGTAGATTGACGACCGAGATCCTTTAGGTTCTTCGTACTTTCGAGAGCTCAACTCTCAACCTTCTCTTTCCCCATAAGTGTGAAGATTTCTGCCGCGTATCCTCCTGGATCGGACGGCTAAGATTCACTTCGGATCTCCAGGGTCCAAAAATCTCAATTCTCAACTTCTCATGCCCGCCTTTTCCCGGAGTGCTTTTACCCGGAGCACATGATTGGTTGACGCGTGTCCTCCTACGGATCAACGGTCCCCGACTACTTCTGCTCTTCGGAGGTTCGTCGCTCGAGTACTAGCATGTCACATCACTGCATGCCTTTCAAATTGCGAGGGCACGCATCGACGGTTTAGAGTAACCTGCTTTTCGCCCCGCAATTCTCCTAACGCTGACATGTAACCCCTTGGTGAAACCGTGGTTTGGATTGTGGGACCGCCTTGGGAATTTATCTTCTGTGCAACTCGGTTCCCCGCAATGCCTCTTGTCCGTTGATCTCACTCTCCAATGGGATCTGACGGCTGTGACCTTAGCCCTTTCTTCCTTTTCATCGAACGACCCTTGTTCCATGTCGTCCGATCCAACGATCTCGGATCTCTCCTGATCTTATAATGGCGATCGCTTCCGGATTTGAAGGGGGATGATCAGGATCCTTCAAACCCCTTACCATGGGTCCTGACGTTCTATCTCCTGCGTAGATTCTGCAATGCCATTCCTCCTGAGATTTTTAACTTCACGGTCAAAGTTCGATTTGTAACCACGAGACTCTGATCAACAGACCTAGCCCATACTGGCCCGGTTTCTCAACCAGAAGCTCTGATACCAAACTGTAACATACCCAACCACCCACAGGTCAGGTACACTACCTTCAAGCTCGCCCTTGGACTTCTTTCTCTTACCGATACCTTTATCATTATTTAAGGATGCATAAAATAAAAGACTTTAACGACATGCACAACAGTAATCAACAAGCATGCATAGTCTAAAGATTCAATTAAACGATAATTAAATATGCAGCGGAAATAACATTCGTATACATGTAAATGATACCATAACAGAGAGCACTTATCTTTATGAAAGATGACACCAACAACTGGCTGCAAACCAAGGACGTTCCACCCAACCGTAGACACCACTGTTCCAAATCTCAACAACAGTATCACCCCCAAGCCAGGGCTATGAATCCACAAGGATGGTTCCAGAGTGTTACTTGGGTTCCCAAACTAGTCAACTCTCAATCTCTCACAGGTTTCCCAGCACCCACAACAATCCAAGTACCTAGCTCTCTTCTACCCAGCCTGTACCACCCCAAGAGAATGGACCTCCACCCTTCTTTGCCACGTAGTCCCTCAGGAAATTCTTCTCCTTTATTTTCCAAGGCCTCCAGCACAGCTGGTCCATAATCTCAATGCTGGAACTCTTAGGACTCATAGTTGTGAGTAAAACAGGGCACAAGACAATGCATCTCAGACATGCAGGCCCCAGGTCATGGCTGGATTGCACCAGCGACCATTACATCCAACTATCCCATGGCTAATTCTTTAGTTGTTCCTTTCTCTTTTCCAAGCCAAGACATAGGTGAGGATGGAATCAATGGATGGGTCAGGGGGTGCATGGGAGTGCATGAGGGAAAGAACGAGATAACACAGAGGTGACGGAGCGGACGAGCCAACGACCAGCCCCACAATCGGACCATGGGTGGGTTTAAGTAACCTAGTGGGGAAATCAAGAACCTCCTGACCTTCCCCAAGAAACTCACGTAACTGATCCCCTTCCCTTAGGTAGAAAGGTAATTAACACAAAAATCAACACTTAGCCCCTCAAGCACCCTCTCTTGTGGAATCATAGCCCCTTATAACTCTAGTCCTTGTCCGTCTAGCAGCCAACGATGCGTTTATTATTAATAATGATAAGAAACATTACATGTCTTGGGCACACTGGCCTTTTAATAATTGTTTGGGCACTTTGGCCTTTCAGCATTGTAACAATACATTATTTAAAATGGGGGTTCAAAACCTGGGGTGTTACAATATCTATTAAATGATTAAATCTCCTAGGAACATGGATATACGTAATGTAATCAAAAGATCATTCTAAGAGACGTACCCTAAGGAGTCGTCGGTGCAAAGTGGGATCATAAATGTGGTAAACCCTATTTAACTGGGACACAACCAACTGAGCATCTAGGTAAACCCGCAGGCAAGAAATGCCAAGTGACAAAGCATCACAAAGCAATTCTATCACTGCACTGTAATCAACAACATTATTTGTAGCATCACCCAGACAAATACCTTCGAAAGATAGCAATTGTCCTCCAAGTGTGAAAATCACCCAAGCTGCAGAAGCAAGCCTCTAAGTGTGTCGGCTAGCGCCATCTGCGAACCCAAAGTAAACCTCAGATTCACTTGACATTTGCCACAGTGAAAAATAAGACATAAATAACTACACGTCCACAAGAAAAAAAAGACAAAAAATGTATAAGAGACTATACATATATACAAGAAGCGACCCAGGTGACCAACCTAAGAGTAGTACTTCTTAAGGTAGAGACCATTTCTAGGCTCTGCCAAAGCATTTCCCTCAAAATCAACTAGACGGTAAGCACCCTTCTCTAAGACCTCTTTCACAATGAACGGTCCGAACCACATGGGTTTGAACTCTCCTACCCCAAGGAGATCTTTGTATTGATCATAGACTGGGACAAGATTGCCTTTGGAGAAAATTCGAGGACGAACGGATCGATTATACTGACACTTGACTCATTGCTTATGAGCCTCATTGGTTAAGGATTCATCACGATGCTGCTCATTGAGCTGCTCGAGATATAGAATGCATTCCTCAAGCGGTGAAGTGTCCGACATTAATTCCACTGCCAATTTTAAAGAAGAAATATGACATTCAATACGAGTTGAAAAGGTGAAAAACCGGTGGTAGTCTTCACAGAAGTTCGATAGGCGCACAATGTTGAATAAAACATCAAATGCAAATTTGACTTGGCAGAATTGATCATTCGTTGAAGAATAGTCTTGAGAGACTTATTCACAGCTTCAACTTGACCATTCACTTGCGGGTAGTAGGGTGACGAATGTTCTTGTTTGAACCCGAGCTTTGACGTTAATTCAATCATCATTCTATTATGTAAGTGACTGCCATGGTCAATGAAAATCTCCTTCGAGATACCAAACCTTGCTACTATCTAATTAAAGATGAAAAGAGTCGTGGTTTCTCCATCATTGCTAAACGTTAGCATAGCTTCGACCCACTTTGTGAAGTAGTCTACTGCTACAATGATGTAATGATCCCCTTGGCTGAAGGTGGGTGACATGTAGTAAATTCAATCCCCCACTTGGTGAAAGGACCAACAACAATGACTAGAAACATAGGAGCAGGGTGTGCCTGCATCTTTCGACAGAAGATCTGACACGGGTGGCACTTCTTGACCGCCTCCACACAATCCTTGATTAATGAGGGCCAGAAGTAATCTGCACGTAGAATCTTTTGGGTTGTTTCCAACACAAAAAAATGACCGCCACATGCTTCGATGTGACAGTCGTTCAAAAAAATCTCTGCTTCTTCGTGTGTAAGACATTGCCAAAGAATGCAATCTACACCTCGACGATACAAAGTGTCATCGAGTATAAGATAATTGTGTGTCTGATGTCGAATTCATTGACGCTCATCGCGAGAAGCCGAAGCAGGGCACTTCAAAATATGGAGATACACAAGTATATATCCATACCAGGGGTTTGAAGATGCAATTAGAAAAAGATCTCCATTAATAGGCGATTCTTCAGGCAAGATATCACTAGATTCGACCGACAGTTCCGAAATGAGTTCTGCAAAGACTAATGACTTTTTGGATTTCGCAGAAACAAAATCCAAGTCAAACTCTTGTAGGATAACTATCCATCTATTGATCTTTCCACCAATGACCCATCGTGTTAACACATATTGGAAAGGGTTGACGATGGCAATGACAGTGGTCTTGCGAAGCAAAGTATAGTGATGGCATCATTGGACAGCATGGACAACTGCCAAAGCAAGTTTCTCAACATGAGGGTAGTTGAGTTCCGATCCAATCAGGGCTCGACTAAGATAATATATAACGTGCTTTTCGAGCATGTCATCGTCATGAACCAAGACCATGCCGATGGTAGACTCCGCAACAACCAAATACAACAAGAAGTCTTTGTTATAATCAGGAGGCCGGAGCAGAGGGGCAGATGTTAGGGAACGTTTGAATGCTTCAAAAGAGCGTTGAGCAGCTTCATCCCAACAGAATGGGACCCATTTTTTCAAAATACGCATGAACCCTTTAGTGATCTCGG
The DNA here is from genome assembly GCA_032191745.1 of Picea mariana. Taxonomy (NCBI): domain Eukaryota; kingdom Viridiplantae; phylum Streptophyta; class Pinopsida; order Pinales; family Pinaceae; genus Picea; species Picea mariana. The sequence goes on from JASDQU010240748.1 coordinate 36,147, forward strand.
CATAATTAGTGACAAAACGCCGAAGAAAAATCGCTTTCCCCTATAAGCTTTGAAGCTGGGGTATTGTGCATGGGGGAGGAAATTGAACTATCACCTTAACCTTGACAGGATCGACCATTATCCCTATTGTTGATACAATGAAACCTAAAAGACGACCCGACGTCACGCAAAAACTGCACTTGTTAGGATTCAAGTGAATCTGATAGTAGTGAGATCGCTTAAACATTAATCGTAGATGGGCGGGATGATCAGATCTCTTGTGAGAACATGATTCTAGATAGTCAAGGTACGCTTTGACTATGTGTTTGAGGTCATGAAAAGCGAACGACATTGCCCGCTAAAAGGTGGCTCCAGTATTCTTCAGGCCAAAAGGCATCTTTCGATACGCGAAGGTACCCCAAGGACAAATAAAATTCATTTTATGTTGGTCCTCGGGTTTAATTTGAATCTGAATGTATCCCGAAAAACCATCCATGAACAAAAAGACTTCGTAGCCTCCACATTCATTGACAATTTGATCGATAAATGAGGTTGGGAAATTGTCTTTCGGGTAGGCCTTATTCAAATCACGGAAAGCCATACAAACGTGAATCGTGCCTTGTTTCTTGTTGACCGAAATCGGTTTCGATACCCATTCCATCAATTGTACAGGGTAGATAATGTAGATTTTAACCTTGTACAATATTTACTACAAATAGATTTTCAATGAAAGAATAGAAAATATACAATGGCAAATACAAACATTACACATAGATTTTTCCCCTGGAAACCCAAACCGGGAAAACCAACATATTCTATATTCAGTCATCGTGATACATTGTTTACAACACAATATACATATAGGAGCCAATGACATCCAAAACTCTAACCCAATGACTTGGATTAGTCAACAACCCTAATTCCTTAACCAGAAATAGAAAACCATCGACAAAAACCATGTGTTGAAAAACCACCTAAATATGTGACACATTTCCCCCCCTCAAACCCCCCTACGCGTCTGGTGCAACGCAGACACTACTACTCGTGCAAAGAATATAACACATACCCAACATTCTCCCACTTGTTGTTTTTTTGCATACAGGGGGTTACAGGGTTACATAGTCAACAATCCAGGGCAACAATGCCCATGGATCCTCTACACCAAGAGAACTTCTCAGTGCTCACAGATTTTTTTAATGAATCTGCAACATTCTTCAAAGTGTCCACCTTCATTAGCAATACTTTCTTTTCTTCAACCATGTCTCTCACAAAGTGATATTGAATATCAATATGTTTTGTCTTTGAATGATAAGCCGAGTTCTTCGCCAGAAAAATTGCACTCTGACTATCACAATCTATCCTTATAGCTTGTTGTACCAACCCAATACCTGAACACAATCTTTGTAACCATACTGTTTCCTTACTTGCATGACTGGCTGCCATGTATTCAACTTCTGTAGTTGAAAGTGCCACTACAACCTATCTTTTTCTCATCCAACTTATTGCTCCTCCAAACAGGTTAAACACATACCCACTTGTAGATCTCCTACGATCCAGATCTCCAGCCCAGTTTGCATCCACAAATCCATGTATATCCACCACTTTGTCCAATCCCGATCTTCCTTGGTAGCACAATCCATAGCTAGCAGTGCCATGCAAATACCTGAAAACCCTTTTTACTGATGTCCAATGCTCCTTCCCTGGTTTTGACATATACCTTCTCAAAACTCCCACTGCATGTGCAATGTACAGTCTAGTACAAACCATTGCATACATCAAACTGCCAACTGCACTTGCATATGGAACATGAGACATGTCATCCTCCTCTTCATGTGTCTTGGGACACTGATCCACAGATAACTTTACCCCAACAAGAATAGGAACCTTGATCGGTTTACATTCCTGCATATTAAACCTCTGCAATATTGTCTCAACATATTTTCTCTGATTTAACCAAAGTTTCCTCTTTTTCCAATCTCTTTTAATTTCCATGCCCAAAATGAAATTTGAAGCACCAAGATCCTTCATGTCAAATTTAGAGGACAACTGAGTTTCCACATCCTGGATAATCTCCTTGTTGTTTCCTATCAACAACATGTTATCCACATACAAGACCAAATAAATCAAATGATCACCAATTAATTTAAAATACACACAAAGATTCTCTTTGCTTCTTGTGAAGACAAATCCCAGCATATAAGTATCAAATTTTTGATACCACATCCTTGGTGATTGTTTTAAACCATACAAGGACTTTTTCATCTTAGATACCAACTCCTTCTTTCCCTTCACAGCATAACCTTCTGGTTGCTTCATATAGATTTCTTCTTCCAGATCCCCATGTAGGAATGTTGTCTTCACATCCATCTGTTCTACTTCAAAATCAAATACAACATCAACAGATAACATAAATCTTATAGAGGTTAACTTGGCAACAGGAGAAAAAATCTCACCAAAATCAATTCCCTCAACCTGGGAATAACCCTTTGCTACTAATCAAGCTTTGTATTTCTCCACTTTTCCTTCTGCATTCAACTTCTTTTTAAATACCCATTTGTTGCCAATGGGATTTATTCTAGTTGACAACCCCACTAGATCCCAAGCTTCATTCATATCCAAAGATGTCACTTCTTCGTCCATGGCCCTTTTCTAGATATTTCCATCCTCTAAATCCACTGTCTCCCTGACAGTTCTAGGATCAGTAATAGACAAAGCAAAATTTGAACGAAAATCAGATGGAGTATACCTTTTCGGTAGCCTTCTTTCTCGAACTGATCTCCTCAATACTGGAGTATGAGGATCTTCTTCTTCTTATTCCCATTCTTCTATAGAGTTTGTAGACTATCCCACGAGTCTGGTAAAGAACACAGTAAACTGATACATTTATCTTCATCTGAAATTTTAGTCTCAAAAGATACTAATTGACTTACCACAGTATTGAAGGTGTTCAAATGCTCTGCCACAGAATCTCCATCTTTCATGCTCAGGTTATACAACTTCTTTCTTAGGAATGGTTTATTTACTAAGGACTTAGACTGATACAACTTCCCCAACTTTTTCTATAAACCCTTGGTTGTAGCTTCTTCTTACACATTCAATAATACTGAATCAGAGAGACACAGTTGGATTGTGCTCTTTGCCTTCTGATCCAACTTTTTCTAGTCATGTGCTAAAGTTCTTGTAGGTGCAGTACCCGTATCTATTGCGATCCACTGATCTCTGTCCACCAACAGATCTTCCATCTTGAGCTTCCACAACTCAAAACTTTGCCCATTAAACTTCTCGATCTCCATCTTCGAATTGCTTGCCATTTCTTTTCACCTGAAAAATCAATACCACAGATCTCCCACTGTAAAAAGGATTATCACAGTCCCGAGCTAAACCCTTGACCACAAAGGCATCCCCCTGAAGCCAACAAAGCTCTAATACCAAATGTAGATTTTAACCTTGTACAATATTTACTGCAAACATATTTTTAGTAAAAGAACAGAAAAGATACAATGTAAAATACAAACATTACACAGAGATTTTTCCCCTGGAAACCCAAACCGGGAAAACCAACATATTCTATATTCATTCATCGTGATACATTGTTTACAATACAATATACATATAGGAGGCAACGACATCCAAAACCCTAACCCAATGACCTGGATTAGTCAACAACCCTAATTCCTTAACCAGAAATAGAAAACCATCGACAAAAAACCATGTGCTGAAAAACCACCTAAATATGTGACACTACTACTCGTGCAAAGAATATAACACATACCCAACAAATAAAATTGGCTTTGAGCTTTTTTTCTACTTCTGCCTTGATTGTAGCTGCTTTTTGAGGATTGATCAAACAAAGCTTCTGTCAGACCAGTTTGGCATTAGAATAAGTTGTGATTTTGTGTTCGACAATTCGTGGGTCGATGCTTGGAATCTCCTTGTAAGACCAGGAAAAAACGTCGCGAAACTCATTGAATAACTCGGTGTAAGTTCGAATATCTTCGGGGGAGCAATCTGCTCTGACAAAAACATTCTCCACGACGCTAGGGGTTTTGGAGATATCGATTGGAATCGTTGTAGCGATGCTTTCCATGTTACCCTTGGCATAAACTCCATGCGTAGCCAAAGGATTGATAGGACAAGGACTATCTCCATTCATGGTCAAAACAAACTCTCCTGCCTCCACTCTCCTAAACTCGGGAAGAAAATAAGATCTATGATGTAGATCATCAAAGGTATGTCAGGACCAATCATTGCCTCATCAGAAGGCAAGACCAAGTCTAAAGGATCTTGAGTGGCAAGAGAATCTTGAGCCCAAATAGACTCAAGAACTGGATCTAACTCCTGTGAGGGAGTAAGATCTGAGCTGGCTAAGGCTTGTTGGAAAATGTTGTACGAAACCTCAACCGCGGATAAAGGAATGGCCATGCCAAGGTGCCCTATCCCTTCCATCGAAGCCGATGGGGAAGGAAAAGCCCACGGGTCATGAAAGTAGCTCGTTCTAAAAATGACACTTGCAAAATTGCAGCCTTCGGTTGGTCAGGAACAACCAATATAAGCTTTACATCGTTGGAAGGCGACAAGTAATCAAAAGTTCCCATCAATGATGGAAACAAACCGGCACCTAAGTTGATAGTGCCAGGCTACAGATTATCAATCATCGGGACCGTGGAAGCCCCCGATGAAGGATTAGGATGAGAAAAGGACAATTGGTCGATGGTCACTATTCAACCCTCATGCGGAAAGCACAAGACCCGAAAAACTATGGAAACCACTGCATGCATCACATATGTCCATCTCCTTCCTAACAAAATATTGTAGTTGAGAGGTGCATCAACCACTTCAACTTCGACACGCATAGTTTTACCCCCTAACTGCATGAGAAAGGATGGAATTATTTTGTGTGGTCTAAACGAATGACCATCAAAATCTGTGAGCAACGTAGGCGACGGAGACAACTCAAGTTGGCCAATGGCCTTTCAACATGCCAACGACATCACACAAGTCGAGGCACCCTCATCAACCACCATATGGAAAATGTTTCACGTAAAATATTTCATGGTATAGGTCATTACTATCTGAAAGGAAATGTGGTGAGGTAGATGAGGTTTTAAGTCGATTGGATTGAAAAAGATCGCTCCTGGGTTACTAGTCTCTGCCGCTCCCAAGGTGGAAAACAAAGCTTTTCTCTGCGAGGGGTAACTCCGGAGCCCAGAGCGGACATCGCGCAAGGGGTCTACACCAGATCCTCCATGATGGAGTAGTTCTGAGTGGCCCTTGCATTTAGATTATGGGAAGCCTTCTTAAACACACCTTTTGGGATGCGATTCATTGTTTTTCCCACCACCTTCTCAATTTGTAGAAGAGTCGATGGGTTAGTGGCCTCCTTGCCCTTCTCGACATATTCTGACATTCCATAGTCATGATTCCTGGTTGATAAATGAGCATCAACATTCATCATGTAAATGTTCGCGGCCAGGTTAGTATTGGTAGGCTCGGGGGGTCTCTGACTGCCCCCTACCGCACTTGTGGATGTGGAAGCCTGAGCCATGTTTTTCCCTCGTGGAAAAGGGTTAATCAACATAGCAGGATCTTGCTATGCTAATAGCTTCTGGGATTCTGCAAGCTGAGGGCATAGGTGAGTCGGGTGGTCTTCCATGGAGAGATTACACAGATAGTTCGACTTCTTCTTCTTTGTTTTTCCCCCGCCAACATTATTGGCAGCCTTTTTATCCCCTTTACCCTTCTTATTTAATTCTTTCTTCTTTCCCTCGGTCTGTGGTTGGCCTTGGGATTCGTCGAATGCACACTGTGTATATCCGACATCTGGGTAGGGGGGACAACTGAACTCAGAGTTTGGTTGGGCACAGTCCATTGCATCGACAATTGTTGAAACTAATTTGATAACAGATCTATGGACTTGCTTTGTGTTGAGCCCACAATGCCATCGGCATGGGGCCCAAACTTTTGTTTGGCCTTATCGAGAGTAGGTCGTGGCGTATCTGGCAAGATCCCGTAGAGCATGCTAGACTAAGAGTAGATTAGTTCTAGCTGCTGGGCTCTCATAATAGCTTCCTCTTCTGAAAACACCTCGGAAGTCGCTACGTCCTTAGATCCCACAAAGAGAATGACATAGATCCCACCGACGTTGTTTAAGAGGAAGTTCCTAAATTGCCTCCACCAAACAAAGAGAATGACATAGAGGAAGTTCCTAAATTGCATGACGTCATGTCGTCTTTTAGGTTTCATTGTTCCTAAATGCACTAAACAAAGAGAACGACATAGATCCCATCGACGTTGTTTAAGAGGAAGTTCCTAAATTACCTCTACCAAACAAGCTATAATTAGCATTAGGCCCGATTGGCTGCTGAAAAGTGCCACCGAGAGAAGGGGACAGAGGAGGTATATGACCCCCATCATAAGGGATAACATTAAAAGGGACAATAGTGCCTGCAGTTGACCCCTTCAAGGGAGCATTTGAGCTCCTTGCCCCCAGACCCATGGTATGTAAGGTAGAATAAGTAAGAACCAAGTTCGTATCAAAGTCGGGCATTCCATATGAGAAGGGAGCGCTCGTCGCGTTCTTAGTAAACAGAACAAAAGTTATCAGACCATTGCCCGAAGTTGTGGGAGTCGTGACAACTGTGATCATGACTGGTGAAGGTGGGGGAGGAGGTAGGGTGCCCCTTCTAGTAGTAGCCGTAACGGGAGTACATAGACTCCCAGATAAAGTGGCATCGTTTGATTCCATTGTTTCCTGTAGAACTAGCTGGCGCTCAGAAGATGTCACATCAGGAGGGACAATTTGAATCAATATCGGTGCCGACAAGTCGGTAATCAAAGGATTGGTTGGCATGAAACCTTCAGTCTCAAGGTCATAAATGATGGATTCCTATGGAGCTGGAAAGTCTCCTCTCGGAGCAGGATCGAGCACAGTTTCCTGTGGCCTGGTTGCTTCGAACGATCCTTCTTGATCAAGTCTCCACCTCAATGGTGGTAGAGGTGGCTCCAAAGTAAACAACGACAGGCCCTGAAGCCTTCGCGACTGGCGGAGCTGCTGATATTCCACTTTGTCAAATGATCAAACGACACAGTAAGGCTTGACTAGTGTGGAACACAAAGTACACACTAAAAAGTTTCCTAAAGATAAATCAAGCAGTCGATTAACTAGTGGGGAAGATGGTTATGCCAATCGACACTAGAGCAACTAATCGATGTAAGTGCAACTCAAACATGGAAGCACCCTCCGGATATACTTTGTGAAGCGCGATCTGATGTCTACCCTAGGTACCGTGGTATACCCCCGTAGTCACCTGTGTAAGCCATAAAATATGGGCAAATAGGTTGACAGCTCGCAATCAGTGACCAAGCGGGTACAATCAATAGTCGGGCAGATCGTAATGAGTAGGATAACAAGTTCGAAGCTCTTCAAGGGTGCCAAAAGTAATTGGTCCAGAAGACAATTGAGGATCTCAAATGGATTTGAGGTCCATGAAGCTCTGTAGGAAAATGTGATTGATATTGTTCCCAAGAAAGACCCTCAATATACAATCCCCACTACGTTTAGTCCAACTTTGGAGGGGTTATCACCTCTACCTTTCCTCACGTGACCTTGTGTTTATCCCCTATGTTAGAGGGGGGTCCCGGCTAACTCTTATGACGTTGGACTTAAAAATACTCCCTATATCAGACTTTAATGATTGTTTTAAAGTGGCCTTGAAGAGTTTCCTCTTCACACCTAATTCAAGGCCCTAAAACCCTAAACTAGTCGGTGAACCCTACAAACATAGAGTCTAATATATTTTAAGTTAAGTGTTAATTTTAAGGCTTAATTTACGCAAAGGGTGCGGTAGTGAAACTGATGGAGTTAAGAAGAGAAGAATAAGGAAGACAATTTTAAAGCATTTGAAAGCAAAAGATACTTCAAAATTAAAACAAAGCTTGTAACAACTCTTTGTAAAATTCAACTTTTCTAATTAATATTTCAAGATCTTGTAAACGAAGAAATCCTAAAACTTGCTTTCGTTTGACTAAGCAAAACTACTTGTATTTTAGGAAATCGAAAAGAACTTTGAAATGAAGACTCTTTTTCTTTTTGCAAATAACAACCTTAACTACTTTACCAAACTAAATGCAAGAAAATAATTTAATTTTTTTTTTAAATTGCTTTAACAAGAAAAACTGAAGTTAATTTTTTTTTTTTTCATTTTTCAAAGCAAGAAACAAGAACAAAGAGAAAAATGAAAATAATATTGATAAAGATCCTATGCCAACTGCGGATCGCAGGGATTCAACCAAGAAACCAAAAGGAGGATCTAAAACTTGATAGCTCACTCTAAACCTTTTAGGGCAAACAAAAAAAAACTAAGGAACAAGTTAACCAAAACTTTAACCCAAGCTATGGCCAAGGACAAAGATTCTGACTGGTTCAAGAAAGTCCTGAGAAGTCTGAACTTCTATAAGGAAAGAGACAAACTCTCTCTTTGGTAAAAAACACTTTCAATACACATAGACGCGGGCTGTTGCATGAACAACCTGCATATGTACGTGGGTTGTCTACTGTGCGAAGCGTGTATGTACGCGGGCTGGCCCAAAACAGGGCACATACACCTCTGAGACTTTTCAAAAAAATAAAAAGACAAGGCAGACTAACAGGGTCGGAAAAGTTGGTATGCACCTTGCAGGTGACCAGAAACCCTTAAAAGACTCAGTAAACTTGACTGAAACTCAAAAGGCAAACAAGAAGCCAATCAACAACCCAAAAACCTCCCTAAAAACCCTAGAGAGACTCCCCAATCGATTCGCCAATTCTGCTAGCGGGAAAATCCCCCTATAACTATACCAGGGTTTAAAGTATAGACATAGCAAATAATTCCCTAAAAGTCAATCTAGTTTCTACACTAGCCAAAACATACCAAAATAGATGAGCATAAAGCAGTGGAAGAGAAGATCGATAATTGTACCTTTTATCCAACGTCTGGTGATGATCTCCTCAAGCTCTGTAGCTTCCAAGGCTACAAGTCTCCTCCCATTGCTGACCTGCCTCCAAGACTAGGCAAACAAGACTACAAGCATGCTATTTCTATTCATAAATTAGGGCTAGATATCAATTGTTATGTATAAATCAAAGAAAAGACATAAAATATCATCATTTGGGAAAGGGAAAAGAGATTATTTTATTCATTAATCAAAGATTGAAGCTTACAATCCTCGCAAGACGACGCTCCCCGAACCTGGTCCAGGCTCCTCTTAACAATGCTCCAAGTGCACCTTCAATAAGCCTCTTCTCACAATCTACTAATCACCTCAAGGGAAGGGAATGGATTGAATGGAAGAAAAGGGGATGAAGAGGGAATGTTGAGGTAGTAACTCATAAAAGGTTGCAAATGCTTGGGCAAGGAAGGGAAGGGAATTTGAGCAGAGTTTGATCGTTCTAATGCTTAGTTGTGGAATGAGAACCCAAGACCTCCTTTTATATGACAAAAGGATGGTTATTCGGTTTGGGGACGGGCTATAGCAGATGAATTGGTAGGGAAACATCTAATACCCATAAATTCCACCGAATTCCTTACAACTTTTTAATTTTTGCAACTTTTGGAGGTATATGCGAGTTGTTTTGTGTGCAACAAGCGTATGTACGCGGGTTGTCTAACATGCAACAAGCATATGTACGCAAGCAGTAGTGCAGCATGGCGCGTACATGCTCTAAAAATTGGTTTTTAAAATAAAGCTCCTCAGCAGTGATTTGGAAAATTATGCAAGCAAGAAGGCCAATGCCATGTATGCATGAGTAGGGAATTTTAGGGATATAACAAGCATCCCATTGGTTTTTCAGGGTTTTCTCTGGCACATGTAGAAAATAATCTCTCTACTGGGAAATTAATGGAACTCACTGCTAGGTAAACTACCAACAAAAACAACATCAATCACTTGTTGTTACAATGCAACTCATTTAGGCTCTAAAATTCTCAAAAAATGCTCTAGCATGCTATGGAATTCTTCCAACCTTCTTGTTCCAACTCTAGCCTTCTTTCTTCCCATTTTCCGCTTGTTGTTCATGCACCAAAAACATGCTTGTAGAAACTGTTTGTTCTTCCCATACAAATTTTCTCTATTTTTCCAAGACAATTGATTGCTCGCTATGCCCAATGTTGATTGTACATCAGCTCCATGTTTCTAATAACTATGTGATGTGAATCTCACACCCACCCTCTTATATGAGTTTAATGATTGGGTTCTCATACACTCAACTAGAAAATAGAAGGATGTGCCAAACGATAATAAATTCAGAAATCTAGGTTTGTATTAGTACCCATAATTAATTTCCCCTTGGACCCTTGTAAGAAACTCCTCTCTTATTAAAAAATCACCACCCTATCTATGTTCACATAACACGACAGTTGGCATCACATTTTATTTATTTAAAAACTGAAAAATACAATTCACATATTACATCGTTTGGCCATAGCAACATTCATATTTACATTATGCATTAATAAAAATTGGGTATTATAGTGGGGATGTTACATTCCCCCTTTCCTACAATTGTGCATCATCCTTGGTGCACAACACCATGTCAAAAACATATACTATTTACATCACAATATTTAGAAAAATAAAATTTTGCAATTTTACAAATTCAACAACAATTCCAACCATAATCTGTCGCTTCGCTCAACCTGCTGACCCAAGGATTGTGCTCTTTCACTACTTTCAATCCATCGGGTTGCACCATTATTTATCAAGGCTTCCATTGCAAGTGTCCAAAATTTTGAGATGTGGTTTTGGAACTTTAGTTGTAAAAAAATGGAGTCTTTTTTTAGTTTCTATTTTCTTCAAAATTGACAAAAGTGTGCATGTATTCTTTCCGCATGGTTTCTTCGTGCTCCCATGTTGCGTATTTAGGACCATAATAGATCCATTGAACCTTTACCAACCCTATGTATTTTTTCCTAAGCACTTTGACTTTCTGGTCCAGGATGCGTACGGGTTCCATTGGAAATCCCCTTCGTTTTCCTCCTGGATCACATTCCAATCAACTATATGGTTAGGGTTAGGCACATGTTTATTTAATAATGACATATAAAATACATTACAAACACTCATGGATGTAATTGGACCTATCTTTAATATTTCAAAAGACCCATAATATATTGCTGCCAACTTTGGGCAGCAACCCAATCTTAGCGAACTTCTTTTTGCTTTCACTTTTAGAAAAAACATGTTCACACATTTTAAAATATTTAAAAACAATGTTTTTGTATGCATAATTTTTTTTCTATCTTGGGTAGCCTTTAAATTCTTTCTGATCTTCAACATTTGTTATTCCATTTCCATCAACAAATATAGCCCAATGACAACTCTATCTCTTGGATTATCCCAACTCACTAATGTGTTACACTTGTTGCCATACAATGCTTCAAATGGGCTCATTTTAACGAGACATGATACCCATTATTGTAAGCAAACTCTATTGAGTGGATATAATCTTCCCAGTTTAATGGCTAGTCCATCACATACATTTTGAGCATGTATTCAATGATTATGTTGGTCTTCTTTGTTTTCCCATCACTTAGATTTAAATTTTTTCCAAAGCCTTTGAATAAACCTTTCCAAAAATTGGATATGAATTTTGGATCTATGTCTGAAACAATTTCCTTGGGTACTCTATATAGCCTGGAAAATTATTTCATGTAGATCTATACAATATTTTCTACCTTGTGTGTAGCAGTTACTGGAATAAAATGTGCAGACTTAGTCAATTTGTCCACCACTATCATAATGGAATTATGTTGCTTCATTATTCTAGGCATCTTTGTAATAAAATCAATTACAACCACTTCTCATTTCCATCCAGGAATGAGTAATGGTTGTAACAGTCCAACTCGATGTCTATGTTCTATTTTCTCCTTCTGACAGTCCAAGCATATGAATATGTGATTAACAACTTCTTTCTTCATTTCAGGCCAAAAATATTGGCTTCTTACAACTGCAATTGATGTCTAATATACTGGGTGCCCAGTGTGTGACACATCGTGCATTTCTCTCAACACTGTATTTTTCAGCGCACCGGAATTTGACACACATATGTTTCCTCTATATGTCAGTATTTCGGTATCAAACTCACAACCTTCTTTGCTCAAGTCGGGTTTTGGACTCTCCTATGAGTCCCGCTACTCTCTATTAGACTTTCCTCTCTTTTCTTTGAAATCATGTGCTTCTCTTGTATGCATAGCATGAGAAGGTTCTTGACCTGTCCTTCTATTTCCATTGTCAGAAGTAAACTCGTGAGCCAATCAAGGGAGCCCATGGTGATCTTTCTTATTTCCCTCTAGATAACAACTTCATGTCCCTTATGGAATCCCTCCATACTTCCATTCATTGGGGTGGTTGGGTTGTTCAACTACCAACCCCCTTCATTAACCGTTTTTCCTTGAAATCAGGGCTAAGGGAAATAATTTGAATACTTTCAAATTAAATATTTCAGCAAGGAGGATTGGGTCCCTTTAGCTTAAGAGAACCCGCTCTCATTCCTCTAGTGATATCATGGCAAGTACTTTTAAGGCTTCGCCCCCACATTCATATGTTGGAAGTTACAATTAATCAATAACATAGTTACAATATTTGCATGTCATTGCATGGCAATCACTAATTATGATTAATTATAATTCGAGGAAAACATGGTTGTTACAATCCCCTCCCCCTCAAAGGAACAACATCCTCAGTGTTCTTTTCAACAACACCTACCATGCCATTAAATTTTAGCTTCTTCAACAATGTTCTCTTCTTCTTGATCGGGTCCTTTCCTAGACTCTTCACATTTAGCATATGCCTACAATAATTTCAAACAACAAGCTTATTAAGTCCAATTTTATGCAAAAACATTTTATTGTTGTTCATAACTCAAGGGGGAAATTTTACATATCAACATAACACTTATCTATGTAGTTCATGGATCCGTATCCATATGCCTATCATATTTACTCGGTTCATTGTTTTTCCTTGTCATACCCATTGTGCACATGATCTCAGTCAATAGATGGAATTTTTTTAGAGGCTTGACCGAGTCTTTCACATGAGCTATCGAAGTCTCCCCTTCCTTGCGGTCACTCGCCTTTTGGGCCTAGGCTTAGACATATCTTTCTATGCTATACAGTTCCTCAGGCCATCCATCTTTCATGCCCAAGGTTTCTTGCACAAGAAGAGTTTCTGGGACTTCACTGAGTCTTATAGTTGAAGCGTCCACCAATATTGCTCTATTGAAGCATCCCTCTAGATTGCTCTCCCAAAAGCGTCCCTTCGGCTTGTGTCACCACGACACATCATTCTACGGGGACCATGACTTATCATAAGGTTATCATGTCACTAGAGTAGCCATTTTTCATGCTTTCCAGCTTTGACAACCATCATCTATCCTCCCTGGACAAATCCTTTTCATCCCACCTGTATCACATGCATACAGAAATTCGTGAGATGCTTTCATTAGTTTTCATTCAAGCTTCTTTTCAAATCTATTACCCACATATTTTTCTAATTCACAATTCCATTTTTGATCTGTTCCATACAGGAACCTGATTCCACAAACTTGAGATTTCTTTCTCATGGCAGTTTGGCTCTTTTATAATCAACAAGCGTTGGTATTCCTTATGGACTTACAACACTTCCATATCCAAGACCCTTCTTTCCTGCAATTTCAATACTCACACAACCGAACCATTGTTAGTTCTCATGCAGATTATACTTTGATTGCACACTTGCAGTCGCTCACAAAAATTCCAGAACTGTGCATACTAACATTTAAATCACTTATATTTATTAAAATATATAAAGAACAAGTAAATATTATTCCTTACCCATGCATCATTTCAACATCCAAGCTTTTCCAAATGCAATCCAACATTAAATGAGTTTAATCAATGTGTCAATGTTCATGGTCACATTCACACACAATGCACCCTCACATTGATCTCATATTACCACATTCTATATTAGGGACTTTTCCCTGGAGTATTGGAACTCAACCAACCTCTTACCACGTGTCTTCTTTATCAACATTTATCATTACAACAAGAGTGTGATCCGTACCACAAATTGATCATGACCTCAATTCATCTTATCATGATAGGAAATTAAAACTTCATATAAATGCATTCAAACAATTCTTTCTTCACTAGTAACCAAGTTGCCAACATCTATGGCCACCAAATTCCTCTCTTTACCATTCTACAACTCTGGTAGAGTATTGGAAGGTGCTTCTTCCATGATGGAAATCCATTGTCTTCCTTCTCATGCAAACATGCATTTCATTAATGCATTAAGTCAATGTGTTGCTCACGAGCACTATTTTTCCCAATCATTCCCGATTGGTCAATGCATTCATGACAAATTAGTTCATGAATTTTCTTGCAAGGATCTTAATCATCCTTAATTGTCATAGGTTCCTCGCTCTATCCTTCAGGTCTCTCTTTCCTGAATCATACCTTGCTTGGGTATCATTGGCATACAACAACCACTCTAAAACACATGCATATCATTAAAATAATAAATATTTTAGAAGGGATTCTTACCCAATGCTTTCATGCCTTATTCCACATATGCATGAACACTATTATACCTGTTATGGCTGTTAACACCTTCTCTGATATTACCTCATCAATGGTGCTTTCATGGGAACTCCTAAGGTCCCTTCAACAACTTTGAACAACAACCTTCTTGTGTTTACCTCTTCCTGAGATTGTTCACCATTGGTAGTTGTGCTTCCCTAACATATCCAATCGTTTCCTAGACATAACAAGAGTCATCGCAATCATAATTATATTAGTTTTCATGTCAAACAAAAATGCAAGTACCATAACTTTTAAATCAATAAATTTTTTAGATATTTCCTAGCATATCTATATGCACTCTATTACATTACCTCAATATTTTTCTGAATGCAAACATGGAATATTTTAGTTGTATTTATAATCATGCAACTGTCAGCATTCTCATGCCAAAACACTTACATGCATCAACATATCAGTTTCTCATTCCAAAGAAACACCATAAATCACAAGAATGGAGTTAATCACAAGAATGGAGTTAAGGGACTCTTCCCTTTTTCCAACTCCTACACAGCTCAAGACTTTCAGTCCTACTGAGTTATTCCAAGGCCTCACTACCTTTACTTAACATGGTTCAACCAATCCTATTCATTTAAACATACTTATTGGTTTATTTTCTCTTTACCAATTGTACGTGTTTTAACAGTTGTTCTTTTAAGGCTTACAACTTTGTTAAGCAACTTAGAGTTTTAAAATGAGAAAAGTATTCCTCCTCCTTTCCTCCTTATTTGTTGCTGCTGACGATGATGATTAACGTCCACTAAGACCTAATTGGTCTATCGGACCTTAAGAGGGTAAGTGATTACTTGTGATTCTTTAGAATTTTGTTTCTGTGCTCGAAAAGCATTAA
>JASDQU010240748.1:51622-64415 GCA_032191745.1 Picea mariana
TTCTTTAGAATTTTGTTTCTGTGCTCGAAAAGCATTAAGAGAAGCTTTCCAAGATCACCATACTTTTGTTGAGTTAAGAGGTTAGGAAGGTTGGTAGTGTGATCAATATTTTGAAAATGAGATCTAATATGGGTATAGGCTGGACAATCTAAGAGAAAGTGATTTTCATCTTCAAACTTCTTAGTGTCACAAAGGTGACACACTCTTTCATCCCATGGCATTTTAAGAATTGACCAATGCCTAGTTTCACTATGGAGCTCGTTAGAATTTGTTCTTATTTGTTGCTGCAATCTATCCCTTTTGGGATTTTCCTGCTCTATTCCTTGAGTTGTTTTAGCCAAGTTTCATCTTGACCTTATCTGGTAATTCAACATGCTACAACAACAAGCTTTTAGTGCACACTGAATTATGAATCTGTGCATTTTTCACATTACTATTGGAAATCATATGGTCAACATTCATTTGCATATCCCCTACGCATGCATTATATTTTAGAATGTAATCCATGATTCTTATATAGACATGCCTTGCAGCCCACTGCCCAACTTTCAACAGTTATTGAGGTTATAGCTTTGTTCTAATGAAAAAGTTCTTTACACAGTTTCCTCACACGGAACTTCTTCAACATACACCTTTCCTTGTTACATATTCATCACTATCTGAGATGACCTCAACCTTGAGTCACCATCAACTTCATTATTCCATGGATTTACCCAATATTCAAGGAATATAAACATGCATTCTTATTATGCATTTCAAATTTACATTCAAATAGGCATTGTTGGCACAATGCAGAAGTGGAAAGAAGGTTGATCGTGGGAAAGAAAGCGTGCAGAAACTGAAGTAACAGCTGGAGAAAGAACAACACGTGTGCATACAAGAAAGCGTGCACAAGGAAAGTGACAGTTGCAGGAAGAACAACACGCACAGAGGAGGAAGGCCTAATGTCGGAAGGGTTAGGGTTTTGGTAATACATTGTAAATGGTTGAAGAGCCCGATAAATATATATATAGATACACATGTATCATATAGGGGTGGTTGTTATTTGTTATTAGTCCGAAGTATTATAGCTACGCATGAGCGAATGGGATATGTAATGTTTTTTACTGTGAGAACCATTTTCGTAAGCTGTTGAGCAAGGGATGGAGGGAAGAAGGTAGATCTGAGGATTGGATCGCAGGCTGTAGAGCCTGCTGCGATCTAGTTCACCTCAAATATATCTTACCCACAAGAGGGGAATTGTAAGCGCGCGACGTCGGAATTACATAACTACCATAATAAAAGAGCCAAGAGCCAAAACTTTGTGGACATAGCCTAAGAGGGGGTGAACCATGGTAATATCTGTGTAATGTGATGAATGCATGCGTACCTTTACTTTCTTTCAACAGTTAATGGTTATGCTTAACGAATGAGTTAATACATTGTTCTAGAATATGTTTATGTTGTTTGGAAAATAACCTCTGAAATATACGTATGCAACCATGAGGAATAAGTAGATTACACCTACAACGCATAGTACATGGCTTTGACTCACAAACCCCTATCTCATACTCAATCCTAGGCTGTAAACACCTGAGTTTTACAACCACCCATTTAAAGTTATCTCGGGTGAAACTGCGCAATGCATTCTATGTACTATGTTGCCTTCTGGTTTACCAGAGGGGCCAATGGTTTTAGAGAGTTTGTTGGAAACTCAAATGACATGAATCCTGGGTCAATAACTTGGATAGACCGGTAGAGCAGGTCAACCAGAGAATGGAAAGCCAACAAATGGTTCTGTTGCCGTGTTAAGAGGAACAAGAGAGGACTGAGTAGATGAGAAAGAGTAAACGAGACATGCATGAGCGAAACAAGAGAGCAATGAGCCGTTAGAAGGGAATGTTGAGACCTTGAAACCCCACGAAAGCGAAAATCGAAGGCTGGTTGAGAACTAAAGAACTAGAGTTTGCACATAAAGACAATAGAAACCCTAGAATTACACCGCTTAAATATCTAGATAAATACGCATTTACTAATTTACACGAAGTCTTTTTCTATGATTTTCTGCATCTACTATAGAAGTGGATCCTAAGGTTGAAGGATAACCACGCGACGAACCGGATTCGACAACTAGATTGGACCCCAGTATAGATTGAGCAGCTACAGCAGGTGAACAACAAATTCACCCGCGCAGTAGAATTTTGGCTTGACAGTATTGTGGAAGGCTTCATCACAGAGTTTGCAGTAGACACAACAAAGTACCGAGCAAGAATTTCTACGAGGACCCAGAGGAAGGTACATTCGATCATTGTATACTTCTATCAAGATTCTGCTATATAACAAAGGTGTAATGACAATGGAATCAGACAACTAGACTTCCCTGCGTGCATGGGGGAAGGGGGGAAGCACTGATAGAGAGAGGATAAATAGAAGGAGGTCAGGATAAAGGCAAGAAGGAGGAGGAACCCTTAGACCCACTCATGATGGATGACGACCAGATCAAGTGGATACGACAACCAGATCAAGTGGATACTGGCATCATCAGAAATGACGCATAGCGGAGTACCCTACCAATATAAGGTGAATACCAAGAAGAGAGTCGTAGCCACAAGGGAAGGCTTGGATAGCGATGAACAAGAGGTAGAGGATCTCCATGCTGTGGAGCAGATTGAGGAAATCCTGCGCACAACATACGAAAGGAAGATGAGAGGCCCAAGAACAGGAGGAGAAGGCATCCATCCTATCCAAATTAATGTCAGTGTGGAACCCATAAACCCATGTGTGACCAATACACTAAGGAGAACACCACCGTTTAGATAACCGAAGTTCGGAGGAAGTCCTACAGTAGGAAGTACATCTACACAAGGAGCAACAATTGGAGGATCTAGTTCATGGAACCTTAGTCAAGTATCTACACCACGCAGAGGAGGTAGTAGTTCAATATTTAGAATGGAAGGACATGATCCCACTATCAGGTTACTAGGGTTTTGAGGAGAAGCAATAGAAGACCCTGAGAAGCATTTGTTCATTTGTGCAAAGATCTGGGAAGCAAAGCAGTTCACCGATGAAGATACCAAACTCGCACAGCTAGCGATAACACTAAGAGACCGCACACTAGACTGGTACATGAGTCTAGACATGAACAACGTCCCCGAGATGACAAGGACACTGGTTGACATTAAGAAAATATTGATAAATGAGTTCTAGAAGCCAAGATCAGAGGATCAGTACATGAACGAGATTATTGAAATAAGATATAAACTAGGTTAATCTGTATGGGAGATTGATCAGCGATTCAAGCGATTAAAAGGAAAGTTAAAATACCTTATGATCGACATGCATCATCGACACATGTTTGTCAACTCACTACTCCCACACTTAAAATATCCCTTACGACAACATAAGTTTCAGATGCAGGCAGAGGCTCTGTAGGCAGCCTTACAACTGGAAGAGAACCAGCACCAACAGACTGACCCAACTATCGAAGAGATGACGGAGGATTTGAAGAACTTAACATTTCATTTGAACAAAAATAAGAACAAGGACAAACGAGAAGCCATTTGGTGCACCACCTGTAGGACAGAAGGACACCACAAGAATGAATGCCCAACATTCACACAGTATATGGAAATAGGTATGCCAAACCCACTACCACAAGGAGGATTATGGTGCGAAATATGTAAGAAACCAGGTCATGACCCTTATCACTACACAATGATGCAGAAGTACCAGATAGTTCCAAAGAATTCATATTTCACCTTTTGTAAGTCAGTGGGTCACGATGACAAAGAGTGCAGAACTATGGAGTTGATGCAGGAAAGAACATCAGACACATACGGGGTACATGCTGAAATGATGACTGGGAAAGTAATGCCACAGTTCAATCAAGCCCCAGCCCCATACAACAATGTGTAGTAGCAGTATAATACTGCTCCACAACCCTATAATAACGCGCAACCACAGTACAACCCGGCACAACCCCGACACAATATCGCGCAGTATAATCAAGCACCACAGTATAACGCGCCACAAGGTGATTGCGCAGGCTACAAAGGAACAGGATGAGCCAGAGGAGGTTTTGAGACACGGTAGAGGACCAATCACATGTCACACTTTCTAGCAACCAAGACATAATGCACGTGAATGTCCACTGCCACCAACGACTTGTATGTATTGTCGTGCATCAGACCACGATACAGAGGAATGTCTGACATTACTAGTAAAGATTCAGGAAAAAAGGAACCAAAACAATCAGAATGTTCAGTGGATTTTAGTCAAAGCAAGGGACGACGGACGAAACATCAACATAGCCACTCGTGGAGGAACGAAAACAGGAAATGATGCAGTTCGACAGGAACCAACGCAGAACCAATGGGTAAAGAAGAACACTGACCCCAAGAAGCAGTTCGACACGCACAAGGAAAATGAGATCTTTAAAGAAGCCCGACAAGAATTTCAAAAGGAGGACATAACGTCGATTGCACAACAAAGCAAGGAAGCTCCAGAATACGAGATGTCGCCATCACTGGACCATACCAACAAAATGCAACCTAAGGGACAAGTAAGTACTATCAAAGACTTTTTGCAATCATGCGTCAAAGTGTTAAGTGATCCTTCATCTGTGAAAATATTACAAAACATCCTAGGGAAATGTATCAGTGACACAGAACAAAAGCTAGAACCGAAAACCGTCAACCATCTACACACAAGAAGAAGAACAAGTAGGGAATTTAGATTCAATGCTAACATTGGGGATTTCAATATGGGAGATATTATACTAGACCTAGGATCCGAAGTGAATGTGCTACTAAAGACCATATGGAAATGCATGGGGGAACCAACATTGGGATACTCAACTGTTCAACTAAAGCTAGCAAATCAACATAGAGTCCTACTAATAGGTAGACTGAAAGGAGTGATAGTAGATGTTGATGGAGTGCGCACTAAGGCAGACTTTGAAGTCATCAAAATAGTAGATGGCACAACACCTTACCCGACACTACTTGGTCTGGATTGGGCGTTTGACAACCAGGCCATAATTAACCTGAAAACCAGGAAAATGACATTTGAGTCTGGAGATTACAAGGTCATAGCACCACTAGACCCATCAGAAGGGGAGAGGTTTGTATAACCCACTTGTCTGGACTTAGAAGAGATCGACCAGTTGTATAGAACAACTGCGCGCGATGAGGATTACGTAAACCCAACTGCAGACGGGGTACTCAGTTGACGGAGCATTACTTCATGCGCAACAGACTCAGACACCGTGTTAGAAAACTGGCAGCAGAGACTACATGAAGTATCCACGAGAAGATATGCAAGAATAGACTGCGCAGTAAGATGGGTAGGCATAGAAATCAGAGAACCACCCAGTTTCCACGGGATAAATGATTTGGAAACCTTCTTGACACAGTATGAAGACGAAGTATTAGAAAACCAGAGACTACTAGCACTGGATTTAGCACTAAAGGCCACACCTGCAAGATGGTGGGGCACACACAAGGAGACCATCATAGATTGGTATCAATGTAAGTGATTACTGCGCATACGGTTCGGCACAGAACAAACATATAACAAACAACAGAAATATGAAGGACTAGGGACACTAGCGGAACACTTGGAGGAGTGTAAAACGCTGTGGAAAATGACACCACCAGAGGAATGGCCTCATCACTTCATTCATACTTTAGAGGGCATACCATTGAATTGGTATACAGACCAGGAATTGTGCAAAGGAACCAGGACATGGACGACACTCCAACAGAACTTTACAGTCACTTTCTCATTCGAGCATGAGAACCCCAACATAGATGCGACCTTCAAATAGATCAGAGGCGTCATATTCATTAAAGAACTGGACATAGAACTTATCACAGAAGAAGAACAACAAAATAAGTAGACAGTCAAAGAACTACTATCATGTTACCATGTACAGGAGAAAGCACTAGATGAAGATGATCCGCACGATATTCAAATTGAAGAAGTGGGAGGCGAAAGAGATGTGGAAGGACCACCCATAGAATCAGAAGTCATTTCTGCACTAATCAAAATTAAGAAGGTTAACATCGAGACTACCGAGCAGCCCAAAATGGCGAACATTGGAGATTATTGGGATGAGCAGATAGTAGAAAGCATCACAGAATTGTTGCGTGAAAATAGTGACCTTTTTCCCACAACAGTTATAGAGATGAAGGGTATAGCCGAGGAATTAGGAGAAATGAAGATACCACTTAGATCCGACGCGAGACCTATCAAACAACGACCCTACAGACTGAATCCCATATATAAGCATAAAGTTAAAGATGAGATCGACATGATGCTTGAAGCCGACATCATTGAACCAGTCGAGGAATCAAAATGGATAATCCTGATGGTAGTATAGGATAAGAAACAGGGTAGAGGGATCAAGATATGCATTGACTTGAGGAAGTTGAACGATGCATGCCTACACGGCCCATTCCCTACATCGTTCATGGATGAAGTGCTAGAGAATGTTGGGGGCCACGAAGCTTACTCATTCACCGATGGATTCTCAAGTTACCATCAGATTAAGATAACACAAGAGGATAGACACAAGACCACGTTTGCGACGAAATGGGGATCTTATCAGTACACAGTCATGCCATTTGGATTGAAGAATGCACCTGTGATATTCTCCAGAGTGGTCATCGCAGTATTTAAGGAATTCATCCATCAATTTCTCGAAGTATACCTGGATGATTGGATAGTTTATAGTCTGTTGAAAAACCATGTGGAAGTTTTATGACTAATGTTAGAACGATGCAGACAGTGCCAGATATCATTGAATATCAAGAAATAGATATTTGGAACACCGTTTGGGATACTATTGGGCCATATAGTATGCAAACAAGGCTTTCTAGTAGATCCGACAAAAATCGCAGTCATTGTTAACTTACTAGCACCAAAAACAGTTCGCCAACTAAGAGCAACGTTAGGACACACACGATACTACAGGAAATTCATCAAGGGATATGCGCAAATCACAACACCAATGGAAAAATTGTTAAGGAAGGATACGAAGTATCAATGGAATGACGAGTGTCAACACGGTCGGGATACCCTGAAGGACAAGATGGTTACTGCACCAATATTAGTATTTCCAGATTGGGAAAAGACATTCCATGTGCATGTAGATGCATCAACGATATCACTTGGAGCTATCTTAGCACAACCATGAGCGAGAGACTTGGATCATTCGATAGCGTTCGCAAGCATAAAATTATCTGACTCAGAACAGAATTATAACATGACAAAAAGAGAAGGCCTAGCTATGGTTTATGCACTACAGAAGTTCAGACATTACCTATTGGGAAAACACTTTAAGATGTTTACAGATCACTCAGCCCTGAAATACCTAGTCAACAAGCCAGTGTTGGGGGGGAGAATCTATCGATGGTTATTGTTGTTTCAAGAATTTGACTTTGAGGTAATAGTTAAACTAGGAAAACTGAATGCAGGACCTGACCACCTATCAAGGGTCACAAATGGAGAAGAACCAACGAACTTAGAAGACAACTTTCCAGATGCACAACTATTCTCAGTACAGATTGCTGATAACTACTTCACAGAGATCATCCAGTACTTGAGCACAGGTACCGCGTCACAAGAATATACCACTGCGTAGAAGAAGAACCTGGTATTCCACGCAGCCGACTATCAATTGATCGTGGGACATCTATACAAGATGGGAGCATATATCATGTTACAAAGATACATACTAGACCACGAACGACCAAGAATTATAGCACAAGCCCATGAGGGAATGACAGGAGGGAATTATGCAGGAAAAGCTACCACACAGAAGGTACTACGCGCAGGATTATGGTGGCCAATGATCCACAGAGACTCGAAAGAGTACTGTCAGAGATGCGATGTCTGCCAAAGGGTAGGCAAACCCAACAGAAGGGATGAGATGCCACTGCGATCGCAAGTGACATTACAGGCATTTGATAAATGGAAAATAGACTTTGTGGGACCAATTAACCCACCAGCCAAAAGAACAGGGGCAAGATACATTATCACCATGACGGAATACCTAACAAGATGGGCGAAAGCCGCACCAGTAAAAGATTGCAGCGCAGAGACAACTGCACACTTCTTGTTTGAACATGTAATCACTAGATTTGGGTGCCCAAGAGTTTTGATGAGCGACCAAGGCATGCACTTCATAAACAACACCATCCGCACGATACTTGAGGAGTTTGAATTTCATCACCATAAAAGCACACCGTATCATCCACAGGCAAATGGAATAGTAGAAGCTTTCAACAAAATTCTAGAGAACGCACTGACAAAGATATGTAAAGTCAACAGAGACGATTGGGACCTCAAAGTACTAGCAGTATTATGGGTGTATAGGACTACATGCAAAAAGTTGATAGGGCACACACCATTCAAACTAGTCTATGGCCAAGAAGCAGTAGTGCCATTAGAATTTTTAATACCCAGTTTACGTGTAGCAGCTATCACACAAATGACAGAACGAGGCACAATACAGGAAAGACTGAATCAATTAGTGTCAATGGAGGAAGACCGAATCTTGGCAGGATTCCACCAACAAGTGCAGAAATCAAGAGACAAAGCTTGGCACGATCGACACATTAAGAGAAAAGAGTTTAAGGAAGGAGATCTAGTATTGCTTTATGACAACAAATCGTTTCAGCACCCAGGGAAGCTGAGAATGCATTGGCTAGGACCATACGAGGTAAAATCGATAACAGATGGAGGAGCTATACAGTTAATAGATTTAACAGGAACAAACCTTAGAGGAATGATCAATAGGAGCCGACTGAAGTAGTACAAGGACAGTCGACCACCCACCACGCAGTAAAAAAAAAAAAAAAGAAAANAGAATGCATTGGCTAGGACCATACGAGGTAAAATCGATAACAGATGGAGGAGCTATACAATTAATAGATTTAACAGGAACAAACCTTAGAGGAATGATCAATAGGAGCCGACTGAAGTAGTACAAGGACAGTCGACCACCCACCACGCAGTAAAAAAAAAAAAAAAGAAAAAAAAAAAAGAGGAAACAAGACTAAAAAGTGTGCAACACACCAGAGATAGAAAGTCTGCATACCATTTCAAACACAAAGTCAACAAAGGCAAGGACAACAATCATATCAAAATGGGAAACAAGCAGGAAAAGGTAAGTCGGCGAAAGCAGGCTGACAGGACAACACAAGGCATAATTAAAGCACAGCAAGGGTCGATGGGACATCACATTAAACGCGTCAACTAGAGATGGAAAAGTAGGTATAATGGCAAGTATGAAACTGTCGCAGATGCATTGAACCCATGGTTATGGTGCATTAATCGCATAATGGAGGAAGCGTCCTCGACAAGCCCATACAACATGCGAGAATGGAAGCAACTGGTCTAATTGCGAAAGAAGAACAGAGAAAGAGAAATAGCAGCCAAAACGAACAGAGAGACGGCAGAGCTCACCAAAACCATTCGAACTCAGCAAATGTTTGACAGTCACCACTATGGCACCACTGAAGCTAGTAGAACCAGGATAGACAACCAGATTGACCAGGGTGCAAACTAGGACACAAGGTCCATTGGAAGAAAATGAGCAGCAACAGCCGAAGATCGTCAATATCGATGAAATCCCATCCCTAGAGGAGACACCAGTAAAACCTACACTGATACTGGAAGAGATTCAACAGCCACAAGTAGAGGCCATGGAACATGATACACCAGCGACGATGCAGGAGCCTCAGAATGAAGAAGCAGAAACCCAACAAAAAATAAAACCGAAAAGCACTGAAGAAGCCATGGAAGTTAATGGAACGACACAAAATCTGGGAGAAACAGTGCAACTAGACAAGACACAATCACCCAGCTTAGGTCAACCAACAGAGGAGACCACTAGAACTACCTGGGCTTCGCCATCATGGCTCATGGGGGAGCAACCAAAAGTTGTTGGAACTTTGAACCAACCACCACAGCAGGAAGATAGAGTTTAGATACCGAGCTCACCTCGCAAGAAACTGACATCATAAATTGTGCTACCACGCATACCAGAGGGAGTACACGTAGACCCGCAGCTACTGGGTCACATCAGGAAGCTCAAGTATTCTGACCACGATGTATAAGACCAAACCAGGTACCTAGAACTTGCACCACAGGTCTTTATGCAGAACATAGTCGTAAACCAATTTGGAGAATCGATCAACCAACCACATCAGTGGGTAGCTAGACTGGACAGAAAATAATTTTAGGTTTGTTGAAGCTACCACACTTTGGCAGAGGCCAGTACGCGACGACATGCATCAAACAACTGTTAGCAGTCACACATGGAGGGGATATATGGCTGGACAAACTCGTCCCCATAACTATTGAGCTTATCACGCACATAACGGGACTACCCATCCGAGGTATGGATCCCGCGCTGATTCTGGACGATAAATCCAAGGAGAAAGCATTAGCAGAGGAGATGAAGAAGAAATATGGTACCGCCAGGGGAACAAGAGGCATTATAGTCAAACAGATCAACAATGCAACTACACAATTGGGTGCAAAGATCTTAGCCTGCAAATTGCTAAGAAAGTGCCGCAAAGACGAAGTACCGGCATGAGTCATCGCGGTTGCAGCTTAGTGCACAGAAGGCACCTCCATGAGCTGGGCGCCATATCTATCAAACTTGTTTCAAGTGGACTGCAATGATGTGGAAGACCTAAGTATGGAATTTCATTACTCATGGCTGATCATCCTCATAGCCTTCATGGGATGGCGAGAACCATAATACGTACTCTTTTGTACCAGACCACAACCATTGGGAGCAAGATATATTTTACTGAGATCCGGGCCACAGGTGAAGCATAAGAGGCAGAATGGAATCATATTCAAAGCATACCTATGAGACATACATGAAGCTATCAGTCAAGCATGGAGAATAACACTAGAGGCTGTCACGTGATATGGGGACATCACTAACTTCTGGGCCACACGGCAGGCCATGTGGATACAACCAAGGCAGGATTCGGATAAACAATGGCTATGGATGTGCTACTCATCACTGAGGGTGATATCGACATGATCATCAGCGAATGGCTTGATGAATGGAGGATCCCAGCCATTACCCGAGAAGTACCAACACAAACAATAGAAGGAGAGGCTACGCAGGCGGAAACATAGCCTCCACAAATCCCAGTGCCCAAGAAACCAAGAACGGGCCAAAGCAAGCTAACTCAGGTCGACGATGAGACAAAGTAGATAGGGACCCAGAAGGGGAAGAAAGAGACCACACATCCGACCAACGGATAATAGAAACAGGCTGAGGGAGCGAAGGAGACAACCCCAAATCCTGTCACACAGGAGCCGGGGGGAACTAAGAGTCCAACTGTGCAGGCAGCAGGAGCGTGCAAGAAATCAAAGGCACAACGAGCATCACTGGACTATATGATCACAGAGGATGATGGAGAGATGATCGCCATAATGGTCTAGGATTGCCTAGCAGAAGATTTCGATCATGCAGCACTTCACAGGGATAAACTGCAGAAAGAGCTGGCAGAAATGGGACAGCTCCTCAAGAGACTCGAGGAAGCCTAGAGAGCAAGTAGCAGTAAAGGCATAGAGCCATCGACAACACAAACCAAAGAAAGAGTGGAGATAGAAGAACGGGACCCAGTCCTTCTAATGCTCCACGCACATGCAACAGTCTACATAAAACCTAGCATGCTGTGGATGGATGAAATCGTGGGACAAACACCACTAAAGGATTTGGACCACATCCAATTGGTCTTGACGTGGATGCCATTAAGGGCACTATACAAATTGCAGGTTAGCGTTGACCACGAGATGCAGTCTCGAGCACATAAAAACTTAGTCGAGCTACAACAAGCAACAAAGAACTGGGAAGCACTGGAAACAGTTTGTGTGCAGGCCAAATCCGAGACTCAGGAGGAGAAAGAACGTAGGAGCAAATTGGAATGCAGAGTGGGAGAAATTTTTGGGAAACTTCCAAGCATTGCGCAAGGAAATGAACTCCCAGCAGCAGAAACGATCAACCAGATTGCACAGGCAATTGATCAGTATCAGAAGGAGATCGAGAATCTCCGAGAACAGATCAGACCAACAACTCCACCAACAATGAAGGAGCAAAGGAAGCAGGAAACAAAAACACAACTGCAGGTGATAGAAAAACAGGTTAGCACGACAACTGACTTGTTTGATAAAGCAACGCAACTTTGGACAAGACTGGAGGAGGATCCACAGGTCCAACACTAGGACAAGGAAGAGGAAAGGATCAATGCAACGATCCAAGAACTCAAGCAGAGATAGAAGACCATACCAATCCTAAAATGAGTCAAAGGAACGCAAGAGATGAAGAAGATGCAGGCAGAACTTTTCACTGCACAAACGTAGAAATAAGAACATCAGGCTCAAATAGAACCGTTGCAGGAATGGGTAGCAGAAGTACTCGCACAGGTAGAAGGAGCCAGAATGCAGATAGCACAGACTCAGGTAGAATGTGTAGGATTGATGAGTGACGAAGTGGCAGTTCAGGTAGTGGACACCATAAAGGAGAAGACCGTGCAGGCACTGACAAAAGCAACAGAGCTACAGGAAAAGTTCCAGACGATCACTAAGGAGATCAAGGAAGCAAAAAAAGATTAGGTGACTCGGGACGAGTCACATGTCAGTGTTGGGGGCTTGTTGGCACAAGGCCGAAGTGGAAAGAAGGATGATCGTGGGAAATAAAGCATGTATAAACTAAAGTAACAGTTGAAGAAAGAACAACACGCATGCATGCAAGAAAGCGTGCACAAGGAAAGTGACATTT
>JASDQU010240748.1:64511-76801 GCA_032191745.1 Picea mariana
GTTATTGTTGTTATTTGTTATTAGTTCGGAGTATTGTAGCTACGCATGAGAAAATGCGATATGTAATGTTTTTGACTGTGAGAACCATTTTCGTAAGTTGTTGAGAAAAGGATGGAGGGAAGAAGGTAGATTTGAGGATTGGATCGCAGGCTGTAGAGCCTGGTGCGATCTAGTTCACCTCAAATAGATCTTACCCACAAGAGGGGAATTATAAGCGCGCGATGTCGGAATTGCCGAACTACCATAATAAAAGAGAAAAGAGCCAAATATTTGTGGATGTATCCCAGGAGGGGGTGAACCAAGGTAATATCCGTGTAATGTGATGAATGCATGTGTACCTTTACTTTCTTTCAACAGTTAATGGCTATGCTTAACGAATGAGTTAATACATTGTTCTAGAATATGTTTATGCTGTTTGGAAAATAACCTGTGAAATATACGTATGCAATCATGAGGAATAAGTAGATTACACCTACAATGCATGGTACATGGCTTTGATTCATAAAACCCTATCTCATACTCAATTCTAGGCTGTAAACACCTGAGTCTTACAACCACCCATTTAAAACTATCTCGGGTGAGACTGCATAGTGCATTCTGTGTACCGTGTTGCCTTCTGGTTTACCAGAGGGGCCTATAGTTTTAGAGACTTTGTTGGGAACCTGAATGACATGAACTATGGGTCAATAACTCAGATAGACCGGTAGAGTAGATCAACTAGAGAATGGAAATCCAACATGCATCCTTATGTTAACAAATTGATTCCAAGTTGTGGTTTCATGCATTTACTCACATGCCTTAGCATGTTGTGTGCATTCTCCACTAGCACACTCTACAATTTCATATGCATGTTTGTTTAAAATTATTTAACTCATGATTTGTTCATGATATTCTAAAAGGCATTCTCACCTTTCTTCTAGCTAAATCAACAAAGAAGTATTACTCCTTTTCCTTTCAACGTTTCATATTAGCTCTTTCTCTGAGGAGTGGAATACCTCCTCAAGATATTATTTAAACCGAACAGTTCAGACCCTTCTACATAGGGTCAACCATGCATCCATGGCATTATCCAATCCAGGAAAGTACAGATCTTGCCTCACATTTCACTTAGTCAGACGGTATTACCATACCATATATATATATATATATATATATATATATATAATGCATATGCTTCCCTTACACATTTCACATAATTTATTCACATTTATTTGGTCTTAATATCGGCCTTCACATTGGGTAACCTTATGATGCAGTCAATCCATGCACTCAGGCATATACAAACATAGATGAATATTCATCAATTCATCATGCAAGTTAACTACTTGCACCTTTTTCGATGTCATTCACACTCATGGACATTTCAAACTTACAAATCCTTCTCTGAGAGATCTTATAGCCATTCTTTGCCCTATGTTTCCCTCTCTATTGAGAGCTTACAGTCATTCACATGGCAACACCCAACAAGAATTCACTCTTTCCCTTCTGCTAGAAAAGCATTCAAATTCAGAAATACAAACTAGGTAATCACAACATTACACAAGGCAACAAGTTAGCAATTCCAAATTTTCTTGTGCCCCGATCCATCCTTGGTCAACAGACCTTTATCAAGGGAATTTGTTCTTAATATTCCCTCCAACTGATACTTGAGCATGGTAGCCATACTCTCATGGCTATCATCCACATCGAGATGCTAATCTAACCCATCAGTCTTATGAAAATGCCCAAGCATTTCTCTACGATAAATCGGATCAACTTCTTCGTTGATCAATTACAACTTTAACCTCATATGGTTATATGCAAACATCATCATCAACATTTTACTTAGGCTACTATTATCAGATCATCGCTATCCATGTGATCGAACACCATGTTTCACATCTAATAACATACTATAACAAGACTATATGCATGTTATATGCATGCTCAATCTTTACCATATGCATTCCAACATATCCTCGTGCACCAAACATTTTATCCATGCCTATAGTGTAGACATATCCCAACTATTTACCTTTCCATTCACTTACATATGTATGCTTTTAGGGAAATAGGTATATACTCTCTCTTTAGTACGACCACGAGCTCATAATCTGTCTCATAAAATCAAGCCATTTCACCTCTTTTATGAGGGTCGTCAATAGTTCGAAGAACTCTTTTTTATTTTCTTAGCTAGGTTATTTCAACAATAGGTTTTATTCATTACAAGTCAAATATACCGATCTTATACATTTTCTATCAGTTCTTTGATCATGAAGAATTTCATATATAGGGTTTAATGTCTTTATTAAAGAAGTCATTATTATTGCTAAGGATTCTATCAATCCATACCAAATTCCATTAAGCACAAGGAATTTTCCATAAGGGTCTTAACCCTTATATAACCAACCATCTTAATTGCAAGAGACTCTACCTACTCTAGCAAATAGACAATATTATAGTTAACAAAACAACTTAGCTCATATCCCATGTCTTGTCTCATGCAGCTTCATAAAAAAAATTATGCCACCTCTGTCATTCACATTAAGGTCTTACCACTAATTCCTATCAACATATTCCTACTCATGTAACAATAGTTATCAATTTGACAAAGAGACAATATAATTCCTCTGCTGAAATTCAGTAAGAATTTCCAAGGCATAGTTCCAATCCGCAGTCCTCCTCAGGGAGTTAATGTAGATAATAAAAAGTCATTTAAAGGTAGAAACACCTTTCAGCAGGTTCATCTCTGTCTTATTATACCAATCCTTTGAATGATCTCTGGCCTATCTAGGCCTAGTGTTGTAGCCTTCTCTAATACCACTTTGTAACACACCCAACCCCTAAGTACCCTTTTTAGGGATGGGGTATTATAATTTCACTTTTCCTCAATCATCTAAAAACCTCTTCTCAAGGGTATCATCATCTTCTGCTTGTCAAGGGATTTTTAGCGACTATTATCATGCTCAAAACTAAGCTCTGAATCAAAAGTTATGGATTTACAAAGTTCTCGGGTCTCATTGGTCGGTGCCACCTCATTTCCACATGGTATCCACGTGGATGCCTATCCTAAGTGTCAATCGACATGGCACATTCATGGCTCCGATGTGGTGCTGACCACACACTTCGTCGAACCCTGGTTCTAATCCCACATAACCTCTAGTCGTTGTCGTCGAGATTTTATTTCCATGGGTCACAAAGACCCAATCAAAATTTATGACGATGATCCATTAGTCGAGCTTATTCTAGATCCGATGGTCCTCGTGTCGCTCATCCAATGACTCTAATTGATTTGGAGATTCTAAAGGACTCGATGCTTAACTCCCACTCTTTTATTATTCTGTGCTCCGATGACATTACACATGGATCAACTGGCCAGATTCACTGGCACGCAGATCCAACGATCCTCATCCCATCGTCGATGCCTCCATCATCGTCGACATTCTTATCCAACACATAACCTTGCCAACCCTTCCATTTACAATGAATGGTCTGGATCTCTTTGTTGTAGATCTGACGGTTGGAGATTGCAAACGATAATCCAATGGTCTGGAGCCAATAGGGCCCACCCTTGACCTTACGATGAACTAGGTGCCGACACTTGTCATCCTTCGAGCACATTGTCATGCCACGTCACTTGTCACGTCATCGTCCATTCTATAACCTATAAGGTGTTCTTCAGAAATCCCAGTATTTTCTAAGGCTTACGAGGCCTTAAAGATATCTGCAGTTCTCATCTAAACCGACTAAGGCATTCTCTATTTATCGCTTGGGTGAAGATTTTCATCTAGCAGGTTTTCCATTCTAATAAGGAGACTTTCACAGAGCTTTAAAGCTCTCCAATATGCACATAAACCTTCCCAAGTTATAGGGCATTTCTGCCTTCACTCTTCCAACAAGCAATAAGCCTTGTTACTTATTCACCCAAACGAGGATTTCATTCCACACAACCATTCATAAAAAGGAGAGGTTATTGACAGAAGTTTTATCGCCATTCTTGGGCCTTTAACATGCTATTATTACAATATCTCATTCCTTTTGGAAATTATTGTTCATTTCTTAACTTTCTAGCCTCTTTTCTTTTCATAGGCATCACACCGCAACAATACTTTGCTACATACCAAGGAGGGACAAACATGTCGATGTATCTAGGGTTATATTCACAAGGGGAAATTGATTATACTATTTCTTTAATCAATTAAAATAGAATGCATGGTCCTACTACTCATACATGTAATATACATGCAATTCAAATAGAACAATATCAACACCGTTGACTAGGTATACATACTTACACACTATTGGCAAAGGGGCAAACCCAGGGTTCAATGCTTCAACATTGCACCAACAAAACCCTAACTACCGGCCCTTTTGGCAACACTTGCGAAGCAGATGAAGTCTCACCCGAGGTAGAGGCAGGGGGGTTGCAGGACTCAAGTCTCTACAACCTAGCTGGGATACAGATCTGTGATCACAATACTTAACATAGCACTTAGCCAATCACATTCATTAGTCTTTAATCCTTATTCACATTGCTGGTTAAATCCTTATTACAGAACAACACAGTATTAATCAAGATCTAAGCACATCTATCCATTTAGCACATAGCATCAAAGCAGATCTAACATTCATTCACATCATAAAGCACTAAGAAAATAGAAACATAAACACCATGAACACATTGCACAAAGTACAATAACACAAGATATACGTGGTTCACCCCAGTGTGGGGCTACGTCCACCAACTCTTCTGCTTCTTTATTAGCTTCTTCCAATCTGTTTACATGGAAAGAGCCACAAAGCCAACTCCGCATAGGACAAGAGATTTGCATGCACCTCGCCAGATCCTCCTTCCCCGAGTCTAGCAAAACACATAGCCTTTACACAGCCTGTGCATAAAGCAGTTACAAAACGCTTGCACTTAGCTCTGCAAGCCTTAACCAATCTTCTTGCACATAGCTAACATTAGCACTAAGCCATTGGCCTCTCCTTACATCGCCTAGATATTTATTTATACATTAGAAAAAGGGCCTAAACATGGGTAAGACCCATGGGCCGACATCCAATACCCGTTACATAAACCGTAAAACCCAAAAATCCCACAAAAAGGGCGAGATCCCGCAATCTCCGATTCGCCTGGGCGCTCCATCTTCGACCAGCCTGTTGAAATCCCAAAAGTGGTCAAGCATGACCAACATTTCCTCAAAACCTGGTCAAGGGCCAACATTCCCCCAACACTCACTTGTGACTCATCCCAAGTCACTCTAATCTAGGCAACTCTGCTTCGAAGGCCTCGAAATTAGCTCGAGCTACCTCGACTTGTTGCTTCTCTAGAGCCTCCTGCTCGACGAACTCTTGAATGACTTGCTCGGTGACAGGCCCTTCCAGGTGTTGTACCACTGTGGCGACCACCTGTTCTAACTGTGATCCTTGTTCCTCGATCTCTTCAAAGAGGGTGCAGGCTTTGTTCTGCATCGGTTGGAGTCGTTGTGTCACTTCCATAACTCGATTCTGGATGGCAGTGACCTGTTGCTGAACTACACACTGCTTCTGTGACCTTTTCATCTTCTCTGTTGCTGAAAGCAACTTCAGCTGCGCTTGCACTGTCGATGCCTGTTGTTTCTCCTTCTGGAGCTGTGCCTCCAATCTCCTCAGCTCTGAGTCTTCTGTAAGGTGCTCACAAGTCTGTGCACTTTGGTTACTTAGTTGCTTGCATTCTAAAGCCAATGCCTTGATTCGTTCGACTGCGCTCCTGGAAATTTCTTCCCTCTGGTATCGCACTTCCTGTGGAGTGCTCAACACTGCTTGCAGTTCTAACTCTGCTACTCTTGCTTGAAGCTACCAAACAGCTTCAACGAGCTTCCCCACTTGGCTATTGGCTGTCTCTTCTTCCATCTGGGTCAAGCTCGACACATAGCGAAGTGCTCTAGTCACTACCTCTCTAACCTCCATCTGCTCTGCGAGCAACTGGTCTTTTTCTCTCTGGATCTGCTCTCTGTCCTCTTCAAACTTTTCTCTAAGGTCATATTTCTCTTGTTGCGCAACCCGACATTGCTCTAGGGCTTCCTCCTGTGCTTGGTTCAAGGCCTCTATGGCCTAATTTTTTCTTCCTATACTCGTCGAAGGTGAGCCTCTGTCGCATCTGCTAATCTGCGTAGTTGGGCAGGCTCATCCCCCAATTATATACCCTCTGATGATGACAACGCAGTAGAAATTGCACGGGTCAATTAGAGAGCTTGCTGTACCCCTTTCAGCTCCGCCTTGATTCTGTCATACATTGTTTCCTTCTTCGCTTCATTTCACTGCAAGATATCCTCTGAGGCATCTTCGATAGTGGTGAATTTGTTGGCACAGGGGCAAACCCAAGGTTCAACACTTCAACAACGCACCAACAAAACCCTAACTACCGACCCTTTCGACAACACCTACGAAGCAGATAAAGTCTCACCCGAGGTAGAGGCAGGGGGGGTTGCAGGACTCAAGTGTCTACAACCTAGCTGGGACACAGATTTGTGATCACAATACTTAACATAGCACTTAGCGAATAACATTCATTAGTCTTTAATCCTTATTCACATCGCATGTTAAACCCTTATTACAGAACAACGCAGTATTAATCAAGATCTAAGCACATCTATCCATTTAGCACATATCATCAAATCAGATCTAGCATTCATTCACATCATAAAGCACTAAGCAAATAGAAACATAAACACCATGAACACATTGCACAAAGCACAATAACATAGGATATACGTGGTTCACCCCAGTGTGGGGCTACGTCCACCAACTGTTCTTCTTCTTCTTTATTAGCTTCTTTCAATATGTTTACATGCACAGAGCCACAAAGCCAACTCTGCATAGGACAAGAGATCTGTGTGCACCTCACCAGATCCTCCTTCCCTGAGTCTGGCACAACAAAGAGCCTTTACACAGTCTGTGCACAAAGCACTTACAAAAAGCTTGCACTTAGCTCTGCAAGCCTTAACACATCTTCTTGTAGATAGCTAACATTAGCACTAAGCCATTGACCTCTCCTTACATCGTCTAACTACTTATTTATACATTACAAAAATGGCCTAAACATGGGTAAGACCCATGGGTCGACATTCCATACCCGTTACATAAACCCTAAAACCCAAAAAGCCCGCAAAAAGGGCGAGATCCCGCAATATCCGCTTCGCCTGGGCGCTCCGTCTTCAACCAGGTTGTCGAAGTCCCAAAAGTGGTCAAGCATGACCAATGTTTCCTCAAAACCTGGTCAAGGGGAAACACACACAATCACATGCATCAATCCTTTATCTCCATTTAATTACAGGGAGTGAAGATATACTTATTTGATTACATGTTGCATCCCACCAACTGACTGTGGGTGTTCTCCTTTCCACCCAATAGTAGGCTCATATGCATTCACTCTTAACACTCTGGCCACCTACGTGTCAGGCCATGATACCACTAGGGAATCTCTCTCAGGTTCTCAGTAATATTTGAGGGTCACTCCCCTTCACTCTACTCTTGTTAGAGATTTCCTTACACCCCCTTATCCCAGGCCTCTTCGAGGTTTATCGAATGCCTTCCCAACATCAAGCTCGCAACCCTCTTAAATCAAGTTGGGTTTTTTGTGTTCTCAATAATTTTTGAAGGACACTATCCTTCACACAACTCTTTGTAGATATTTCCCCACAACCACCTACCTTAGGCCTCAATGGGGTTTTTCATATACCTTCCTAGTATCAATCTTGCATCCTTCTTTTCTCAAGTCGAGTTCTAGACTCTCCCATGAGTCTTGTTGCTCTCTCTTAGACTCTCCTCTATTCTCTCCGAAATTGCGTGCTTCTCTTGCATGCATAGCATGGGAAGGTTCTCAACCTGTCCTTCTATTTCCTCTGTCAGAAGGTGACTCATGGGTCAATTAAGGGAACCCGTGGCGATCTTTCTTGTTTTTCTCTAGATGAAAACTTCTTGTCCCTTATGGCATCCCTACATACTTCCATTCATTGGGGTGCTTGGGTTGTTCAACTACCAACTCCGTTCATTAATTAATTTGCCTTGAAATAGGGGCTAAGGGAAATATTATGAATACTTCCAAATTAAATATTTCAGCAAGGAGGCTTGGGGCCCTTTAGCTTAAGAGAAACCCCTCTCATTCCTCTAGTGATATCATGGCCAATACTTTTAAGGCTTCAGCCCCACAATCAAATGATGGCAATTACAGTTAAACAATAACATAGTTACAATATTTGCATGCCATTGCATGAAAATCACTAATTATGATTAATTATAGGTTGGGGAAAACAATGGTGTTATAGACCACACCCTCCTAGCCTCGAGTATTGACCTAATCAGTCCCTTTTAAACCAGAAGAAAAACTTATGGTGACAAGGGGAATCCTTACCTAAGCCCCCTTGTAGGCTTAAAAAAACTAGAGGCAACACTAGTTATCAATATTGCAAAGGAAGAAGTAGTTACATAGCACATTATCCACCTAACAATAGGCGACAAGAAACCAAGATGTAATAGTATTAACCAAATATATATCCAAGATACCTTGTCATATGCCTTTTCTAAATCAAGCTTGATTATTGATGATGGCATGCATTAAAGTTTAGTAGAGTGTAAACCCTCTTGTGTTGTACCAATGGCTTGGTGGATTTGTCTTCCTTGTAGAGAACCAAACTATTCAGTTGAGATGTACTCAGAAAGGATAGACTTTAATATCGTTGATATCACTTCTACAATAATCTTGTGCAAGAAATTGCACAATGAGATAGGTTGAAACCAACAAAATACTTTGGGTAGTCATGTTTGGGTATCATGCAATAAGGGTTTCATTTAGGCCACTAGTCATCCTTCAAGAAGTTCTTACCTCCTCCACCACTCTCAACAAATACACACCCAAAAAACCAAATAAATCAATATAGAACTCCACCGATCACCCATCTGGTCCAAGACTCTGGTCCTTCTTAAAATAATATAAGATAGAAAGCAAGTCCTCCTTAGTCACATGCATGTACAAATTCTCATCAATTATTCTAGGGAAATATGATATAACTTTTAAAATCTTAGCTAAATTTTCCCTCTTTGGTTCCTTGTATATCCCTTCAAAGAGCTTGACCCCTAGTTCTACCAAAACTTAAAATCGTCTAAAATTAGTACCACTTTGATCTTGTAGCTCCAAAATAGTATTAATATTCCTTCTATGATAGGAAAAATAATGGAAGAACTTAGTATTGTTATCTCCTAGCTCTATCTAGTTGTTACACACCTATTTGTCACACTGAAGTGACAGAGTGTTTGTCATGATCCCTCGACATGTTGAGGGAGACATTTATCATATGAATGTAAAAATACTATGTGCACATGTATTATTCATTTTTATTGAAAAAAGGAAATTAATTTAGAGTGAGAATCCACCTCACATCTAGTCTCCTAATCTCAAGGAGAAGTTGAGATTCTCATGGATGGTTGAGAGATTTTATCAAATCAATATCCTAATTTTATGGATCTTGAGAGATATTTTCTCCCTAAAATCCTTTAGATATATTTTCTCCGTAAAATCCTTGAGAAATATTTTCTCCCTAAAAATCTTGGAGATCCCAATTTAGTGGATCTAGTGAGTGATCTTCTCCTTATATTGTTGAGTTAGTTCTCAAACAGAAAATTATTTAAATTCCTTATGTGAGAGCTTACAGGGGGGGAAATTGGGAATATCATACCTCTGATATCGTGACATTCAAGAGGGGCTGGATAGGAGAGCTTGGAGAAGCTGCTACAACGTCAAACTTGAGATTGTAAGTGCTTCCATTTTGTTGGCTTTCCATTAATACATAACTTGGCCTATTCCTCTCATGTCTATGCGTTCAAGTGTATGCATGCCTATTGTTGTTAAATTCATCGTAGATAGATCTATTTTCATTTAAGAATATAGTGTGAAAGAAGGAGGTTTCTCTTTGTTCTTTACAGGTCTTTTCTTGCGCCCAAGAGCTTGGACATCAAGGTCAAAGGATGGAGCAGTGAGGAAAACCGTCATAAAAACATAAGCCATCCATCTCTTCCTTCTCATTCTAATTGTTGAAATAGGTCTAAGAGGAAAGTAGTTCGCTATTTGTTTTATTTTGTCTTGGATCAAGAGGTGTCTTGATCCAAGGGGGGTTTCACCTGTCCATAGGGGGAACTTTACAATAACAGAAAATTGGCGACCATATTAGGGACAAAGTACCAACCTCTGGACATCATGTTGAGAATAAAACCCGCTAATGGGTATCACCCGAGCATAGTTTCATTTTCGGTTTCAAGCTTGTTAAAAAATGAAACCAACCCCGAGCATAGTTTATTTTCTAGTTTCAAGCTCGCGTAAAAATGAAACCAACCCCGAGCAAAGTTTATTTTGATGGTTTCAAGCTCAAGTAAAAATGAAACCAACCTCGAGTAAAGTTTCATTTTCAGTTTCAAGATCGTGTAAAAATGAAACCAACCACGAGCAAAGTTTCATTTTTAGTTTCAAACTTGTGTAAAAATAATCATTAAAAATTAAATTGAATTTTATTTGGGTCAAGTCGGCCCTAAAAAGAGGGTGCCAAATCTAGTATAAATAAGGCACCTAGGAGTTCATTTGTAACATCAACTCAAGTGATTCTTATTTTAGGTAACCAAGGATATTTGAGGGATTTTTCAGAGGGAAAATGAACTAAATAAGGCCGAAATTGCAAGGGAGGATGAAGTCTTATGAGGATGTGTTCCAAGGTATGTTATTTACAAATCATCTTACCATTTTCTCTATACCTTTCTTTCTATAATGATTCAGATAGTGAAACTTGTATGATATTGAGACAACATATCAAGGTACCTATGGTAGAAATTTCAACTTTTGGGTCGTTGTATTTTGGGGGATACACTCTGTGGAAGATAGGTTTTTTGGCTAGTCTTCGAGCTCGTCTCAAACAGGTGTTCCGGGTAAAAAGGTCATAACTTATTCATAGAAGATACAAATTTTGTGATACCAATTAATTGGATAGAGTACATTCCGTAGTATGTTTTGTGCTATTTTCAGATCCAACTATCAAATATTCAACGCGTGGCATGCACTACACATCCGCTCTCTAGAATAAGATCGAATTCAACAAGGCCTACCATTTTTGCTATAAATGATTTTATGGAAGGTTCCAAGCAGTGAAACCTGAAGCAATTTTAGAGAAGATATCGAATAATATTGTAAACAATTTTTAGACCTTTGTTCATTGAAGTAACATAGTTATGTTTGTTGAAAGTTAGGGTTTGTGACTAATCCAAAAACTAGTCCCATGAGACTAAAGTAAAGTTTGATGAAGATGCTATTATCTTGTTGTTGAAGTTGAGGAAGTTCTGCAAGTCTGTGATCACATACACTAGGTCAGTTATAGAGTTACAAGTATGCTTATATGTATGTTTTGAGGGTTACATGTTGATGACGTTATGGTGTATGGCATGATTGAGACATATCATGAGTGATATGGTATATGGTTGAGGCACATGGTTTGAGGTACATGATTGGATGCATGTCTTGTTGATGTTGGTATAATACTTGTTGAGGCATAGCTTGGTTCATGTTTTGGCACATGATTGAGGTGCATGTTGGACACTTGATATTGGCATAGTGCTTGAGGCACATCTTGGTGATATTGGCATATTGGTGGAGGTTTTGTGCATGGTCGATGTGCATGGTTGCACATGGTATGGTACAGTTGTTGATAGTTGATGCACATGGTTGACACATGGTATGGTACAGGTGTTGATGATGCAATTTTGGTGCATGGTTGATGCACTTGTTATGGTACAAGTTGTGGAATAGGTTGATGCACTTGTTATGGTACAAGTTGTGGCATAGGTTGATGCATGGTACATGTAGGTACTTGATGGTATGTTGGTGATATTGGTACATGTGTGATAGAGGCATGTGTTGGTGATGTTGGACATATATTTGAGAGGTTTCCTTGATATATTATCCATGCAAGTGGCTATGGTTGAGTATTAGTGATAGTGACATGTTAAGGTGATAGGTTGGATACTGTTGGAGATATGGCTATAGCAGAGATGACGCAGATGGTCAAGGTTGTCATTGAGGGGGAGATTGTTGGAGATATGGCTATAGCAGAGATGACGCAGATGGTCAAGGTTGTCATTGAGGGGGAGATTGTTGGAGATATGTCTATAGCAGAGATGACGCAGATGGTCAAGGTTGTCATTGATGGCAATCGATTGTTTATGGAGCACGCACAAGTGATGGAACACAAGAAGACTAACACGCACAAGGATTGCTGGAACACGACTGCTGG
>JASDQU010240748.1:114928-141941 GCA_032191745.1 Picea mariana
AAGTTATTAGGCATGGAGAAGTTGATGATACTTTGCAAACTACTATACATAGGAGAATGGAGTGGCAGAATCAACCAATAAGAACCTAGTGAGGATCTTGAAGAAAACAGTTGTAGACAATTAGAGGAACCGACATAGTTCAATTCATAATGCCTTATGGGTCGATAGAGTAACACCCAAGAAAGCTATAGGTAACTACCCATAATTTCTGGTATACAGACAAGAATCCATTCTCCTGAACGGGTTATATCTTCCATCTCTTCAGCTTGGTCAGGGATCTAGAGGACAACCCTCATCGATTATTCAACAGAGAGTTGATACCCTCCTCATGCCGGAAGAAGAAAGGGAGAAAGAAAAATCAAAGTTCATCACTCATCATCAGATAGTTAAAAGATGGTTTGACAAGCATAAGGCCAGAGAGAATAATTTTGAAGCAGGAGACTTAGTCTTGAAATGGGATAGAGCAAATGAACCGAAGGGAAAACATTCAAAGTTTCAAAATCTATGTTTTGGACCTTTCCAGGTAGTCGAGAAACTTGGGTCAGGAACGTATCGGTTGCAAAATCTGAGGGGGGAACTCGACGCCCTCCTGGTGAATGACCAAGCCCTAAAACAATATTTTTGCTCAAAACAAAATGTGTGTGTGTGTGTTTTCATGTTATTCTATGTGTAGGTGCTAGGTAGGTTGATTGCAGAGTTCTTTATTTCTATTTTTATTTTGTTTGGTATTTTTTGTGCAATAAAGTTGTGTTCCGCAAGGCATTTGTTGACCTTAATCAATACGGTGTAGCAAACTCTGTTCTTGACTCACTCTTACATGCAACACAAGAAACGCTAGGCAAATTATGTTTTTCTTAAAAGAGTTATGTACCTGACCTTTGCAGATAAATGACCTTGGCAACTGATGAAGTGTCCGCCTGGTGGTCTGGTAAAACCTAAACGGAAACATGGAATGATGGAAAAGAACACATGTACCTCAAGAAAAGGCTAGGAAGAATTCCACCTTAACCATCTCATCTTGTAGATAAGAGAAGTCCTCCTCTCCCACTCACTTAGGGAATCTCTGCCAAAAATAAATCAATTATATCAAATGAGTGCAAAGTAGGAGAGGGTATGCAGATAACTCCACTGGGGCTATGGATGCTCGCTGGCAGTGGAGCAACACAACAACAAGTAAATGATGATAACTAAAAGGCCTAATGCCAGTGAATGATTTACTCGGCTCTTGTCAAGAGGGGGCGTGGGTCATGGTCAAGAGGAACGAAGGCAAAATAAAGGTTGAAACTCCATGGGTGGGCCCGAATTCACGAACCAGAGGAATTGTAATCTCAAGGATAGGAGAGACTATGATAAAATAAAAACCAGTTAGTTTCTTAACCAGCTTTTGCATCAGCTAAGCCCGGGGAAGGAACATAGATTCTGCTTTCACCCAGTAAATCGTCATTTGTTGAGTGCTCAACACACCCTAAAAGATTTATGAAATTCTATCACTTTTTGGGTACCACTTGTTCTTTTACTATCTGAATTGAGTTCACTATGGGGGATGGTTTATTTTTGTTTTCACGACTCTTATCGTTCAAGTCGGATTTGGTTGAACTTGTTAAATGAAACCTTCTGTCTAAAGGAACTTGGGATTCTAACCAAGAATCTGCAACTAACATTTCAAACTAATGCGCTTATGTTCGACGTTGATAAAATTCAAGCAGGAAGAGTGGTCACACAGTTACACTAATCGTCGATCACCAATGCACCATCGACATTGTTAGAAGGCGAAGGTGGTTTGCGTGGGCTATTCGCCACGAAGATTCAAGAGATAGCCGATCCCCATCGGTGTTGGAAAATTACGGGGGGGATAGACATTGACAAAATCGATAAAAAAACCACCGATGGCCAATGACCGATGCGCTTGCTCGGGGTCGGAGAAATCTAAAAAAGGTTAAAACAATTGATTTTTTCTGCATTAAACATATCCTCGATCACTAATCCCCGATACACTTTTGGCATCGGGGATTTTTCGAGAGGGTCAATCCGGGAACACTTGGGTAGGTTTATTGTCGATTGTTGATCCTTGATACTTTTGCGCATCGACAGGATGGGATCGGGTTTTAAAACATTTAGCTTAAGGAAATTCCCGATTCTGAATAACACAGATAAATAAAGACATCGGTCTCGAGTTCCACGTGTATTTGTCACATAGGGGTGTCGCATGGCCTAGTTTCGTCCCGAGTCATATTAAGGTTCCTTGTGTCCTAGTCACACCTCCTAGTCAGCCTTGCCATGTTAGATTTGTATGGAAAGATCGATCGGTGTCAAAGATTTTGCAAGGAGATATCAACAAAAAGTGTTTAAAAAGAAACCCCGTCCTCCAACTCACCAGGTGGACTAGCGAAATGATGGGATGTTTTTGGCATGAGATACAATCGGATTCTGACATTTAATAGACCAATTAATTCTTCATGCCGCATTTGTTACTACCTCATGCGCCGATTTAACAACAAAATTTTGAAATCTCCGATAGGCCATGTTACAACCCATGCCCACGCCATCAACCTAGGATCGAATTTAATTTTAAAAGTCTTTGAAGATCTGGCGGCAGATTTAATAGAACTATACTCATAACCCGAATTGAATGGTTGATGCGACAAGGTAAGTTCATC
The DNA here is from genome assembly GCA_032191745.1 of Picea mariana. Taxonomy (NCBI): domain Eukaryota; kingdom Viridiplantae; phylum Streptophyta; class Pinopsida; order Pinales; family Pinaceae; genus Picea; species Picea mariana. Next base: position 117,586 of record JASDQU010240748.1, read on the forward strand.
TATGTTTAAATATATAGAATGACTTTGAACAATTTCGATCTGTGCACAAGTTCAAATTCCAGAGAATCCGAAAAAGCAAAGCAAGCATCTCGAGACTATGTTTATTCTTATATTATCAGAACCAGGTTAAACAAGCAGCAGAGGTATGTGTTCAAGTTTGTCAATTCGACAGTCGTGATTTGTTATATATACATATGATTTCTTGCACAGTCTCTAACTATTTTCTAATATGCATGGAAAATGCCTCTGAGAAAGCCAACCACCAGACACTCGCCAAGAGCACCCAAGCTAAAGGAAGCAGAAACAGATGAAGGTTCTTCTCTTGGTACTGTGAGGAAGTTTGAGTACGCTCGTAGGGCAGAGCCGATCATAAAAACCTCAACAAAGAAAGATTTTGTTCATCCTCCAGTCTTCAGTGATACATAAGCAAACACTAGATCCAAAGTAATGCTCCCATAGTGGGGAGACCTATTCAACATAATCACTTGGGAGGAGTACCCAGAATGTATCCCACACAGTGACTCGGATGTAAGGGCGCTTGACGACCAGGTGTTCCCAAATATCCGACGGTCATATTTGCACATGGTAGCCTGCGAAACCCCAGTTTTCCCATGCATGGAGGTTTTGAAGTGGCTAATTGACCATACAGATGCATAGAAATGCTTAATCAATGATGAGAATGACAGGTGTGTCAGATTTTTCCTCCCGAAATAAGTCCAGAAGTACTAGAAACTTAGAGACCCAAAAGAGTGGTTAAACACAAACTTCATGGTGAATTTATACGAATTCCATGACACTAGCTGGTTGATGGCTTCATGGTGGAAGGAGGACAAAAAGTTTACAATTCAGAGCAATGGTTGGTATGGGATATTTAACCTGAGGGAGCCATACATCTATTTGTTGGCTCTCATCTGTGGACTGTATGGAGAGAAAGACTGCTCCAAGTCTTTGGAAGCATGGATGCCCTTGGCATACACAGTGGTGATCTTCGGAAGCAACTTCAACTGGGTAGCAATAATCTCCAAGTAATTGAGCATTTGTGTACAACATGCTCAAACGTTGAAAGAAGGGGAAGCACTCGCTTTCCACATGGCCTCGTACCTACTCGATGTGATTTGTGCGAGAAATGTCTTCGCCGACATGAATTTAATGGCATGTTGTGGAGATCCATGTTCACGTTTGTTTCAACATACTATGGGAGAACAGGTACAAAAAATCCTATGCACTCATTTGCGATGAATTCATTGCTTGTATTCATTTTATTATATTTAAAAAGGAATGCCCGAGACTATTCACAACAACCAAGAAAATGGTAGCGAAGGTAGGCCACTGGTATTTAGATTAACTCTCAACCTATATCAGGGTGTTCGGAGCCACCAGAGCACCACATCTACTCCTTGCTCACGTCCCAGACCGGCTCATTGTGGGAGAAATCTACTATTAGACTATCCTACAGGGATATAACGCCATGCTAGTCAAGGACAAGAAGTGGGCTTTCATACCCTACGACTTCCATGTAGGGTTTTATTTGGAAAAGAACACTGATCAAGCCAAACAAGAAGGGTTGAGCCAACTTGAATTCAGGTTCCCGAAAGGTCGAATCCGCAAGAACGACCCTAAAGGCCTAGTTGCCCAACATGCTTCATAGGTATCCTCCTATTTTCCATACACGCATGACAAATTTGAAGATGAAATTTTCACAGAATGCTCTCAGGACTGGGAGGAGGTAGTACAGAGAATGGCCAACCCAAACATGACTAGGTTCAAGGCTATGAGCTCGGATGAACAGGTGGAGACAATAGAGTAGTCAGCCAAAGAGGCCCTCAGAGTTAGGGAAGAAATTAGAGCAACAAAGAATACAAAGGCACAAAGAAGAGGATTGAAATTGCTAGAAGGGGCGTAGAGAATCATTAATCAACTACAGAATGACCCTGATCTCATAGATATATCAAGGATCCTCGCTGATGACCTAATCGAAAGAGGAGGAGAGCCAAGTGGCTTAGAGCCAATATAACTTAAATAAATCACCGGGCCAAAAAACCCTGAAGTTCCACCACCACAGATTCGATCACCAGGGGGGATTTCAACCTAGCCTGAGATAGCAAGGACACCAAGCAGGAAAAGTGTAGCAAACCCCTTGTTTGAATTAATAACCATCTATGATGATGAGGAGAGTTTTGAGGTGTACTTAGTGACTCCAGTGCAAATTACAGAAGAAAAGGAACCTGAGAAAGCATCTACCCTAGGTCCCGATGCTTCAATTCAAAACCTTCCGCAGAGCGACCATGAGGTAGAAAGTGTCTTAGGCACTGAGCTACTCGACTTACCGGGAACCCCAATAGACATCTCAAGGGATGAGCTAGGATCGGGTGACCAAAAAGAGGAAATTCCACAGTAAGAAATCGACACACTTCGACAACCGATTACCAAGTATGTACCGAACCTACCCTTGGTTCTTTAGTTTTGGTCGATACCTTACCAGTCAATGAGCATCAAATGGAGGTAGAGCCATCGGGACATATGGAGGAAGTTTAGGAACCCATCCTAGAATAGATACACACAGTCGGGAGCCTAGGAAATACTCTAACCTTGGGAGAACAACAAATACCTAAACCTGTTGATGAGGTCACCGACATACAAACAATCACCTATAACAGGAAGAGAAAATCCATCATGAAGAGGACCACTAAGAAGAGGAGGCTCATGTTAGATAGCTCGATTCTCATCACTATGGAGGAGAAGATGCTCAACACAGAGCACGCCAAGACGCCCGAGCTTATCGGCGCAGGGATGGCTATCACAGATTCCACATTGGACAGAGCAAGAAAATATGAAAAGGAGTTGGCCGTTGCACTTAAGGAGTAGGAGCATTTGTGCCATTTGGAAAAATACTATCAGGACTCCACACATGCCACGGTGTTTTTGAGAAGTGAGTTCCAAGATGCCTATGCCAAATTCATGAATGAACCACACCTTTTCACTGCAGGTATAGCCAATTTCCAAGAAGAACACCCTTATGGCACTAGCGACCTGCAAGGATTTGGAAAGGTGGTATGAGAAAGCTCACCAAGCAGTAGAAAGGATCGATTACATCAACGTGGTTAAAAAGAGATGAGATGCTGGAGAGCATGACATTCGGGTGCTAAGGGATAACAACATCGATTGAATCAAGAAAGCGGACGAATACTGGGTAAAAATGGCCCAGGAACCTCAGTGGGAGATTCAAGAGAATTGGATCGAGTGCGAAAAGAGTCAGGAAAAGATTAATCGGGAGATGAAAGGCATCAGCCTCCCATAATTCGGCTCACCCGAAGACTTTGTTGACCTTCATGACATAGTTAAGAAACATGCAGAACAAGACTTGGCATGGACAACAGAGATAACAAAGGTGGAGAGCATGGCGCCAGGTCAAGTACAACAGTTCATGGAGCTTCCGATTAAGGCTTGAGCAGTTTTGCAGCAACCGAGTGTTAAAATAATCAAGTACAGAGAAGGAGCAGTAGAAGTGAAAGAAATACTGTCAGCCCCGATGGACCAACACAGGTTCCCTTATGCCAACACATGCGAGGAACTTTTCGTCAAATGGTCAGAATATGAGAAGAGTCATCCACTTCAATAAAACTATTCGATGATTCTTAGAGGACAGAGGGATTAAAGCACCATATGGCGATATTTTTTTTTACTTAGATTGCACTTGTAATAACTATTTTTAGTTAAAGATTCATTATAAATAAGAGGATTGACCTTTTAGCAAAGGTCGATGGTTTTTGAAAGGACCCTCATTTTTGGAATTGTAAAGAACTATTTCTGAACTACCTTAATTGAGAAGTCTTGTTTAGGACCGAAGAAAAATTTATGTTTTTCATCAAAGGTATTGTGTGATTGGATTGAGGAGGAATTACTTCCAACTTTATTTCATTAATGGATGTTGTAACAAATAAGAGTTTCTGAATCTATTTATAAGTTAGATGCTTCAATAGTTTTTGTAGTTCTTGTCTCTAATGATGAAAGCAAATCGTTGTGTTAATATGTGATTAATGCTTGAGCTAAGGAAACTATTTTTCTTGCATCATCTTATTGCATGCGTGTTTTCTTATGATAATTGTATCTCAATCAATAATTGAAATACCGACAAGTTAATGTATTGTTACTAGGCTTGTCACAGGTGTGAATATGTTTGTCTGCATGCTTGAGCACAAGGGTTATCCCAAGCTCAACCTTCTTCAGTAGTTAATAACCCCCCTTTATCAACTGGTTTACACCAACACACATCTTTTGATCAGACCCATATAATAAAGACAAAAAGAGAACATTTAAACTGAAGGAGGAACATTCCTAAGAAGATATATTGTCAATCACTACGTAAAGCCCCTCGATAAATTGGTGAGATCGAAAGATCTGGAGTACCATTCCACCATCAAACGCTGCAGAGTCTAATTGGGCCTTCGTGGCGGTTTTGGTTCTTTCTATTGAGTTAAAGGGATTTAATACCCCTTAATAGAATTGACGCTAGAAGGAGGTCCTGTTGAATGAATGGCTAACAATATTTCTGATATAATATTTCGCATAGCCTACATATTCAAAACGTCCCACATGCATGGCTAGTCATTCTCAAGACAGCCTACATGCCTTGAGTACTCCTGAAACGAGTAACTCACCCCAACAATAGGAAGAACATTTATTCCTTGAAATACCTTACGCTCTTCCCCACGAGGAGTTGAACCAGTTCAAAAGAATCACAAGAGCTTACACCCGACAAATTGGATCATTACCCTTAGCTCCGTTACTTCCTCGTAGAAAAGAAGTAAGTAGAACAATGTTTGACACCCCCGACCAGGTTTTTGTTCACACAGTAGAAGAATTGATAGATTTCTCCCTCACCGAGATCGAACATCCCCTTAAAATGATCCCCGAAACACTAGCTAGTAACTACTCTGAGCTCGACGATTTTGAATATGATGAGGAAGGGTCTAACTCGGATGACTCAGCTTTGGAGCCAGACGACATGGTGGATAAAAATGATCATAATGAGGAAAGGGGAAACCCACCTCAAAATAATCAACCTTGGTTGGCCAGAGATGCACTAGAAATCCCCAGAGGGGTACATAACCTCCCTCGACATCTAGAAAAGTTACTTCCCAAGTTTGACCCTGAAACCTCCGTATTGCCTGAAGACCATATTAAAATGTTCATACTAGCTATTAGACTGATGAATGTCCAACATGAAGATGTAGTATGCAATATTTTTCCCTATACCTTTGATAATTGAGCCTCAACTTGGTATTTTAACTTTCTTGTAGGGTCCATAACTAGTTGGACAAAGTTTCAAAAGGATTTTTTAGACAAATTTGTAGAAGAAACCACTACAAGAGATTTAATGGTTGAACTGTTCACCGCCACCATGAGTTCAAAAGAAAAGGTTAAATACTTCAATCAACGATTTACCACTATCCTGAACAAATTTCAACCCGAAGCTAAACTCACTCAAGAGTTGCAAATTGAGGTATATGCTAATGCTCTCCCTGCTTCTATTTCCATGTTTGTAAAAAAGGCTCCCAAGCATACCCTAGCTGAAAATTTCAAGGAAGCCAAAACAATTGAATTCCAAATGAAGGGATGCAAAGAGGGCCAAGTCTCACTAGTTAAGAAGGAAGCTCAACCTCCACCCAGGAGAGGACTCGTGTTGACTAGACCCCTAGGAAAACAAATAGAACAAGGTCCCGAAAACGAAAGTGGAGACATATAAGACCTACAACGGATGATAAATAAATTGTCAAATGAAATCATAGACATGAAAAGAAGTATAGGGGAAGAAAAACAAGGCCAAAGGCCTTATAAACCCTTTTCTAAGAGAAACCTACAGTTCAAAGCAATTGAACCTCCCCCAACCAACTTAAGCATCAACCTGGATAATGTAGCATCTGACTCTTTCTGTACCTATCATCAAGAGAAACATTCTGAAAGAGATTGTCCACAATGGGTGCATGCCATGAATTTTATGGCCAATCGGTTCCTAGACGAAGTCCCCCTTACCGAACAATCAAGCAGCTCAATGAAAAATATTGCATATCTAGAGGAATTTGACCCGTCGGAAGAAACATCCATGCTGTTGTGGGATCCTGACTTGCCAATGCCTTCCGATGATATATTTGAGGTTCAAGAACAACCCGCTGAGGTTTTGGCTGTGCAAACGCGAAGTAGGGGTTATCCGGTCTCAAATGACCTTACCATTGTGCAAACTTTGAGAGGAAAACAAACAATCAATCACCCAAAATCACCTTTTTGTCTCCCCAAAAAATCCTATAAATATCCATACGCGAGAGTCACCCAAGCTAGACTACAACATAGTGGAAGATTTAAAAATATTGAAGGCAAATGTATTGATCATGGACATGTGTAGAATTCCCCATCAAAAGGAATTTCTGTTAGAAGCCTTAAAGTCAGTAGAAACCCCTATAACAAGCACTGACCAAGGGGAAACCCCAGCTCCCACATACCTAAAGAATAAACCGAATGTGGACGCTTTCTCTGTAGATAAAAAAGGAAATCCTTTTGTCCCACCTTTCCTTTTAACGTTTGAAGTCTTTAACAAGAACCTCCATAATCGTTTAGTTGACTTAGGGGCATCCTCTAATGTCATGCCATTATCTATCTGCAAGAAATTAAATGTAGTCTCACTCAAAAGTGATAAGCACGTTATACAACTAGACAGAACTCAGGTAAAAGTTATTGGGGAACTCAAGGATGTCATGATCAGGATGGCTACACACCTGAAATTTGTTCAAGTGATTGACATCATTGTAGTTGATATACTAGAAGCTTATGGACTGCTACTTTGTCGATATTGGTCCAAGAAGTTGAATGGATACTTTAGCACGAACTAGGCTCACCTTTGTTTTCCATGAAAGGGACACATAAACATGATTAATATCGATAGGGAAATGTATCTCAAACATACTGTCACCGATTTAGAATCCTTCAATGAACCCTCATCGACAGATTTCCCTGTGCTAGGAAACTACCCCTGCAATTCTTATTTCGACAATTTCTCCCCTCTCTCATCTGATGTACCTCTTACTCAAAACTCCAAAATGACTTTTCAAGTAAATCTACTGGTAACGGAGGGAGAAACCCTCTTTTGTCAAGAACCTCTGTTGGAAACCACAGACAAAGTAGGTGGAAAGGAGGAAGTTAGTAGGCATGGAGAAGCTGATGATTTTCGCTCACAAGTTTGGACCCTGTATTTTAATGGATCTAAATCGCAATAAGAGTCGGGAGCAGGATGTATTTTCATTGACCCAAAGGGGAGGAAAAATTTCATGTCCTGTAGACTGGAATTTGAATGCACTAATAATACTGTCAAGTATGAAGCTTTAGTGCAAGGACTAAAGAAATCCATAGACTTAAACGTTAAAGAACTAAAAGTTTTTGGGGACGTTGAAATTATTGTCAGGCAAGTAAAGAATAATATACATTGCAACTCTCCCCACCTGAGGAATTATCAACATGAAGTGCACATGCTAATAGAACTTTTTGAGGCCTTCAATATAACTGTGATTCCCAGGACAAATAATACTCTTGTTGATTCCATGGCCACTGCTGCCTCGAGGTTATCTCCTTTAGAAGACTATGAAGCCTCCAAGTTCACTATGGAACTACTCTACAAACCATCAGTGCCCAACAATATTTCTAACTGGAAGGTCTTTGAAGGAGACGAACAAATTATAAACTTCCTGACCAATCATGAAAATTTTAAAGACATGGCTATTGACGATCAAGTGTTCCAAGAGAAATTAGTAGAAACCGATATCCATGAACAAAGAGGTGAAACATATCACTCTAGTAACAAACCAAAGTTTCACACGATACCAAAATGGGTAGCCAATTTGGAGAACCTCTTTGACTTAAGGGAAAGATTTAAAGGGTCAACAAACACAAAGACCAAAAGCTTGTGTCCTATGTACGATACTATAAATCTAGGAACCCCGAGAAACCCTCAGAATATAAATCTAGGCAAGACAATGTCTAAAGAAGAAAGGAAAGCCTATCTAAAACTTTTCAGAGAATATCAAGATGTTTTTGTGTGGTCCTACCGAGATCTGAAAACTTATAACACTCATATTATTCAACACACAATCCCATGAAAATATGGAGTAAAACCCTTCAAACAGAAGCGTTGGTTTAGTACCACCCATCTCTGGAACTCCTCATGTGTCAAGAGTTAAAGAAATTACTAGATGCTAAAATTATCTTTCAATTTATACACTCTGCCTGGGTAGCAAATTTGGTTCTTGTAAGGAATTTTTTTTGGGAAATCCACCTGTGTGTGGATTTCAGAAACCTCAACAGAGCATCGGAAAAGGATAACTACCCAATCCCAATGATGGAACAGCTCTTGCAGACCGTGTCTGGTTCTGAAATTTTCTCCCTTTTAGATGGTTTTTCAGGTTACAACCAGGTTCTAGTTTCAGAGGAAGAGTGATTGAAAACTAAATTCCAAACCAAGTGGGGAAACTTTGCTTATAAACACATGCCCTTTGGGTTAATTAATGTAGAGGTAACCTTCCAAAGGGCCATGGATGTAGCTTTTCTAGGATTGATCAAAAAGTGTGTAGTAGTCTATTTGGACGACGTGACTCTGTATTCAAAGAACAAAGAAGATCACATCCAACATCTAACCCAAATTTTCGAAAGGTGTAGAAAATACGGTATATATTTAAACCCTAAGAAAACTATATTTGGTGTTGAGGAAGGGAAATTACTAGGTCATATTATATCTCAAACATGAATTCGCATAGACCTAAAACAAATTAAGGAAATAGCTCAACTTCCTGTACCCCACAACAAAAAAGCTACGCAATCCTTCCTTGGGAAAATCAATTTTGTGAGGAATTTCACCCCTGATTTCGCTGAAACTATCAAACCATTACAAAAAATGCTTCGCAAGGATGTTGATTTTAATTGGGATGACAAGCGAAAAAATTCTTTCAACAATATTAAGACTGCAATATCTCAAGCTCCAGTGTTGCGAAGTCCCGACTTTAGCAAAGATTTTTTCCTCTATACTTTTTCCTTTGACCAATCTTTAGCTGCAGTATTGACTCAGAAGGATGATGACATCAATGAGGCCCCAGTCTCATTTATGAGCACTAATCTCCAAGGGGTTGAACTAAATTACCCTACTATAGACAAACAGGCTTATGCGGTATACAAAGTAGTAAAACATTTCAGATCTTACATCTTAAAAAACCCCACCAAAGTCATTGTGCCTCATCCCGCAGTCCGATCCCTATTCACTCAACAGGAAATGGGGAAAAGAAGAGGAAATTGGATGGCAGTTGTCCAAGAATTTGATCTAGATATAAAACCTGCCAAACTGGTTAAGGGATAGGGATTTTGTAAACTGGCCGTTGAAGCCCAAGACCAAGTAAATGAAGAATCCGAGTGGGAGAATGAATTTGCGTTATGGTGTAGTGAAGATTTGTATGTTCCCCGAGGGAAATAGTCTAAGTATGGAAAAAGTCTTGGTATGGAAAACCAATTTATCTCCTACATCACAGGACTTTCCCCAAATACCTAAGCCCTAAGGAAAGGAGAGATCTCAGACTGAAATCAACACAATATCGCCTCATAAATTCGGTGCTTTTCTGCGTAAATTATGATGGGGGTACTTTTGAGATGTCTCGAATGTGAAGACGCAGACAAGGTTCTAAAGGAGCTCCATGATGGTCCTGTGGGTGGATAATTTGCAGGGAATACCACCACTCACAAGATACTGAGATCCAACTATTACTGGCCTATGTTGTTTAGAGACGCTCATACATACGCTAGAAACTGCAAAATTTGTCAAATAAGCACGAAAAGGGAGAAAAGAGCAGTTGTCCCACTCCAACCAGTCGCCATATCCAAACCATTTGAGAAATGGGGGTTATATTTCATAGGCGATATTACCCAAGTTCTACAAAAAAACATAGATACATACTGACTGCTATAGACTATTTCACGAAATGGGCAGAGGCCATCCCTCTGACTCACGTAAATGAAAAGGTGGTAATCCAATTCATAGAATAACAACTGATCACAAGGTTCGATATGCCTTCCATTCTTGTTTTTGATAATGCTGCTTACTTTTCTTCCAGCCTACTAATAGAGTTTTCTCTAGACAAAGGAATCATAATCATATACTTTGCAAACTACTATCCACAGGGGAATGGAGTGGCATAATCAACCAATAAGAACCTAGTGAGGATCTTGAAGAGAACAATTATATACAATTAGAGGATCTAGCATATTTCACTTCATAATTACTTATGGACCGATAGTGTAACACCCAAGGAAGCTATAGGTAACTCCCCATACTTTCTAGTATATTGACAAGAAGCCATTCTCCTGAACGCGCTATATCTTCCATATCTTCATCTTGCTTAGGGATCTAGAGGACAATCCTCATCGGTTATTCAATAGAGAATTGATACCCTCCTCATGCTGGAAGAAGAAAGGGAGAAAGCAAAATTAAATTTCATCGCTTATCAGTAGATAGTTAAAAGATGGTTTGACAAGCATAAGGCCAGAGAGAAGAATTTTGAAGTAGGAGACTTAGTCTTGAAATGGGATAGAGCAAATTAACCGAAGGGAAAACATTCAAAGTTTCAAAATCTATGGCTCAGACCTTTCCAGGTAGCCGAGAAACTTGGGGCAGGTACGTATCAGTTGCAAAATATAAGGGGTGAACTCGATGCCCTCCTAGTGAATGGCCAAGCCCTAAAACAATATTTTTGTTAAATAATAATAATAAAAATGTGTGTGTGTGTGTGTGTGTGTGTTTTCATGTTATTCTATGTGTAGGTGCTTGGTAGGCTGATTGCAGAGTCCTTTATTTTTGTTTTTCTTTTGTGTGGTATTTTTTGTGGAATAAAGTTGTGTTCCACAAGGCATTGGTTGACCTTAATCAATACAGTGTAGCAAACTCTATTCCCGACTCACACTTACATGCAACACAAGAAACACTGGGAAAATTGCATTTTTCTTAAAAGAGTTATGTACCCTACCTTTGCAGATAAATGACCTTGGCAAGTGATGAATTTTCCGCTTGGTGGTCTGGAAAAACCTAAAGGGAAAGATGGCAAGATGGAAAGGACCACATGTACCTCAAGACAGAGTAGGAAGAATTCCACCTTAACCATCTCATCTTGCAGATAACAAACGTCCTCCTCTCCCACTCGCTTAGGGCATCTCTGCCAAAAATAAATTAATTATATCAAATGAGTGCAAAGTAGGAGAGGGTATGCAGATAACTCCTTCGGGGCTATGTACACTCACTGGCAGGGGAGCAAGGTCTGTGATGTCAGGGTGACTCCGCCAAGGCTATGGACGCTCGCTGGCAGCGGAGCAACACCGCAACAAGTAAATGATGATAAATAAAAGGCCTGATGCCAGTGAATTATTTACTCGACTCTTGTCAAAAGGGGGAGTGGTTCATGGTCAAGAGGAACGAAGCAGAAATAAAGGTTGAAACTCCATGGGTGGGTCTGGATTCATGAACCATAGGAATTGTAAATGCAATGATAGGAGAGACTATGATAAAATAAAAACTAGTTAGGTTCTTAACCACCCTCTGCATTAGCTAAGCCCGACGAAGGAACAAAGATTCTTCTTTCGCCCAGTAAATCGCCATTTGTTGAGCGCTCAACACACGCTAAAATCTTTATGAAATTCTATCACTTTTTGGGTATCACTTGTTCTTTTACTATCTGAATTTAGTTCACCATGGGGGATGGTTTATTTTTGTTTTCATGACTCTTATCAATCAAGTCAGATTTGTTTGATCTTGTTAAATGAAACCTTTTGTCTACAGGAAATTGGCATTCTCACTAAGAATCTGCAACTAACATTTCGAACTGACGCGCTTGTGTTCAACGTCGACAAAATTCAAGTAGGAAAAGTGGCCACACAATTACACTAATCGCCGATCGCCGATGAAACATCGACATTGTTAGAAGGCGGAGGTGGTTTGTGTGGGTTATTCACCACGAAGTTTCAAGAGATATTCGATCCCCATCGACGTCGAAAAATTACGGGAGGGATAAACATTGACACAAGCCATAAAAAAAACACTGATAGCCGATGACCGATGTGATTGCTCGAGATCGGGGAAATCTAAAACAGGTTAAAACAATTGATTTTTTCTTCGTTAAACATATCATCGATCGCCAACCCCCGATACACTTTCAGCATCAGGGATTTTTTGAGAGGGTCAATCCAGGAACACTTGGGTAGGTTTATCACCTATCATCGATGCTTGATAATTTTGGGCGTCGACAAGATGGGATCAGGTTTTAGAACCTTTATCTTAGGGAAAGTCCCAATTCTGAATAACATGGGTAAATGAAGACGCCGGTCTCGAGTGCCACGTGTCTTTGTCGCATAGGGGTGTTGCACGACCTAGTTTTGTCTCGAATCATATTAAGGTTCCCTGTGTCCTAGTCACACCTCCTAGTCAGCCTTACCCCGTCAGCCCTGTATGGAAAGATCGATCGGCATCGGAGATTTTGCAGGGAGATATCAACGAAAAGTGTTTAAAAATAAACCCTGACCTCCGACTCATCAACTGGACTAGCGAAATGATGGGATGTTTTCGACAAGAGATACGATCGGATTCTGACATTTAATAGACCAATTAGTGCTTCATCCCGCATTTGTTGTTACCTCATGCACCGATTGAACAACATCAATTTGAAATCACTGATAGGCCACGTAACAACCTGCGCCCGCGCCGTCAACCTATGATTGAATTTAATTTTAAACGTCTCTGAAGATCTGGCAACAGATTTAATAAAACTACACTCATAACCCGAATTGAATGGTTGATGCGACAAGGTAAGTTCATCCCTGTTTAAATCTATAGAATGACTTTGAACAATTTTGTTTTGCGCACAAGTTCGAATTCCAGAGAATCCGAAGAAGCAAAGCAATCGTCTCAAAATGGTGTTGATTCTCAGATTATCAGGACTAGGTTAAACAAGAAACAAAGGTATGTGTTCACATTTGTCAATTCGGCGGTCGTGATTTGTTATATATACATGTTGGTCCTTGACCAGGTTTTGAGGAAACGCTAGTCATGCTTGACCACTTTTGGGACTTCGACAGGTTGGTCAAAGACGGAGCGCCCAAGCGAAGTAGAGATTGCGGGATCTCACCCTTTTTGTGGGCTTTTTGGGTTTTAGGGTTTATGTAACGGGTATGGGATGTCGGACCATGGGTCTTACCCATGTTTATTCCCTTTTTGTAATGTATAAATAAGTATATAGGATATGTAAGGGGAGGCTGATGGCTAAGTGCTAGAGTGGTATTTGGCTTAGTGCATGAATAGTTGGCTTTGTGCACGAATGTGTTAAGGCTTGCAGATCTAAGTGCAAGCGTTTTGTAAGTGCTTGGTGTAGGCAGACTGTGTAAAGGCTCTGTGCTTTGACCTAACTTGGGGAAGGAGGATCTGGTGAGGTGCGCACAGATCTCATGTCCTATGCGGAGTTGGATTTGTGGCTCTGTGCATGTAAGAAGATTGAAGGAGACTAATAAAGAAGAGAAGAAGAGTTGGTGGATGTAGCCCCACACTGGGGTGAACCACACATATCCTATGTTATTGTGTTTTGTGCTATGTTGATCATGTTGTTTATGTATTTATTTTCTTAGTGTAATTAATTGTTTTCTTGATGCATGACAGATAAGATCCATTGATGCTTAGTGCTTATATATGAATGAATGCTAGATCTGCTGTGATGCTATGTGATGACTGGTCAGACGTGCTTAGATCTTGATTAGTACTGCGCTGTTATGTAATTAGGGTTTTAACCTATGATATGAATAAGGGTTAAAGACTAATGAATGTTATTGGCTAAGTGCTCTGTTAAGTATTGTGATCACAGATCTGTGTCCCAGCTAGGTTGTAGACACTTGAGTCTTGCAACCCCCCTGCCTCTACATCAGGTGAGACTTCATATGCTTCGCAGTTGTTGCCTAAAGGGCCAGTAGTTAGGTTTTTGTTGGTGCACTGTTGAAGCGTTTAACCCTGGGTCTACCCCTATGCCAACAAATGGTTCCGTTGCTAGGACCTGAAACTGTGTTTGATAGGAACTGAAGAAAAGAGAAAGATCTGTGCGTAGATCTATTGCTGTAGTGTGTAGTATTCTACTTGACTTGTGAAGCTCTGTGCTAAGAAGGGAACCAGATCTGAAGAAAAGAGGTAAGATCTTAAATCTTTGTGCTCTAGTAAAGGTAAGATAAGTGGGAATTTTTGTTTCGAAAGTATGGATTTAGGTGTGTTTGATAGATTTTGTCCTAGTCTGAAAACTAGGGCACAGCTAGAAGAAAGAATATTTGATATGAATAGATTTGACAAAGATAGTGAAAGATATGTTATTCCTATGGATAGAAAGAATTTTTGGACTAATAAGTGGATGCAGGATCCTAGAAAGAATTTTTTGCAGGTCCAACACTGTGATCCTAGTTCACAGTACAGAAAAGGTTGGGGACCGTTTAAGAGAAAGAGAGGATTGACACTATGTTATAGTTGCAGAAGACTGGGACATCTTGCTAAGGAATGCCCTGAAAACCATGAAGAAGGTCAAGAGACTAAGAATATGCTAGAGCACCAGAAAGAATAAGAGACCATATTATTGTAGATGAAAGAAACATTGAATGATCACAAAGACATTAGTTTACCAGAGATCTTAAAAGAGAAGGAGTGCATAGAAACAAGAATAGGAGACTTCGACATAAACTGTGTTCTGAATGAGGAAACACAGGTGAATATCATGCCATAAAGCACTTGGGAAATTTTGGGAAGGCCTACTATGGTTCCTTCATTGGGAGGGATAGGCTTGTTTAAAGGAAAGATGATAACCCTATGTGGAAGACTTACTCATGTACTTATAATTTCCCATGGAACATCGACATAAGAAGAATTTGAGGTCATTAAGTTTGTTGAGAACAACTCTCCTTTTTCACTTTTGTTAGGAAAGACCTGGATTGAGAAAGATCAGATCCGAAGAAAAGAAGAAGAGGTAGCCACAGAACAGAAAAAGAAAGAATTAAGGGACTTCATAGCCAAGAAAATAGCGCGACTAATAGAAGAGCAAGAGGGCAAGTTGAAGCAACTAAGGGCCAGATACCTAGCCGTCGGAGTTAAAAGAACACAAGATTGATTAAAGAACCTATCCACGCAGGAGAGAAGAGCACCTACCCCAGAAGTAATAAGAGAAGAGGTATTCCACTCGAACCCTTTGAAAGACCCCTAGCAATGCAAAGTTACTATGCTCAGAGCGGATAAGAATAAAATTAGAAAGAGGAATCCAGAGACTCAGATCACAGGAAAGAAGGCTAGAAAGATCAGTAAGAAGAAATCAAATTTAGAAAAATTGCAGGAGGTTCTAGAAAAGACTTCGCATAAAACAGGCTCACAGAACTTGAACCTCGCCGAAATAGCAGAACAATGTAGACTGGCACTTTGCCATGGTGAAGCTATGTGACCGTTGGAGGCATCTCGACCGTTAGAACGATGCTCTGGAACGGCTAGAAATATAGTTATTGCCGGAAATATTGCCATTGGACTGTTGAGATTGTGCCATAATAGATGGATTCGTATTGATTAAGGCATTTCGACCTGTTGAAGGAATCTGTTACGACGTTGCTTATTTAATCCGTCGAATGCCTCACCGGGGACACTTTTGCAAATTGTGATTATTTGAGCTAGTAGAGAACTAATTGCTATCGCATTGTTCTTTTGAGATCTCACCATCCATTTTTCTTACCTTGAGCACCCATTCGCCTACCCGAGATAATTGACTATGAGCATGTCTGTCGGGTGAACGCAACGCAGTAGAGAAGTCTGTGGAGGAGATTTTAATAGACCTTATGGCGAAGAAGGTCATGTCTGCTGGAGTACAGGCCTCATTGACATGAAGATTGCAAGCATCCCCATTGACTGGACGTCGATCTGGGCCATCCCAAACTGCGACAGAGACGAGAAGCAAGCATCACGATGATCTGGCGAACACAAAGCAGATCCCATCGGTCTTTCCTGACTACATCCCGACTTTGGCTGGCATGGTTAGTCGTGATATTGTCCCAAGAGATTTTGAGTACACACTCATCACGACGTACCTCCTGAAATGGATACGTGCAGTAGGACCATAGTTGGGACTGATCCTAGCTCTTAAGATAAGTGATTTTAACCTTGGCATATGAAGAATTATGGAATGATCGCACCGCATAGATACCTAACAAAGACAACTAGGAATAAACCTAAGATAGTTCCCCAATCATGGATCAAGGAGATCGCGAGGTCAACTATCTTAAATGTGATGAAGATCCCACACTTTGGCAGACATCAGGAGGTTAACGTGTGCATTAAAATCCTCCTGTCGGGCTTCCATGGCGGGTACCTGTTGTTGGATAGGTGCATCACTATGGATCCAACGCTGATCCACCTCATTACTGGACTAAGCATGCAGGGACCAGATCCTCAGAAATTCTACCCAGGGAAGGCTGCAGATCGCTCGTTGGCACAACGAATAAAGGAGGCGTGCGTTGAAGGCATGCAGATGAACTGGGAAAGCTACCTCATCAATAAGTTGGAGAAGGACTGCCGCGAAGTGTAGGACCAAGGTTATGAATTCCACTTCAGTTGGCTGTTGATTCTTATTGCATTTGTCGCTCGGGAGATGCTAGAGGGAATGACATTCCATGAAGTCGAGCCATCCGAACCACTGGCCGCGAGGTTCACCACCTTGTGGTATTCAAGTGATATGGCGAAGCACTGACAGTCGAACACTGTCTTCCACACTTACTACCTACACCTCAAGCAGGCCATTGAATATTTCCTTCGAATGATGCCGAATACACTCCATCGGTTTAGGCCACTCGCGAAGTTCTGCACAGACTGACACTTCATATATATCACTGCACGTGGGGACGAAAACAAGGAGGAGCTATAGTCTTACTACAAATTGTCTAAGGAAGATATGGAGGAGATAACCAAGTAATGGCCTGTCGAATTCCTTGTACCGGTTGGAGATGCAAAACTCTCTGAACCCGACATCATCGGAATTCCTTTGGTCACCCGAGAAGATTATGATGGACCAAGCAGCACCAAGAAGAAGAAGAAGGAAGAAGTGCAGGAAATAAACAACGCATGGGAGGAAACTGCGTCTGATTCACCTGGAGGAGGAGGAGGCGATAAAGTAAACCAAGAGGAGGAGGAGGCAACGAAGTAAACCAAGAGGAGGAAGGGGAAGAAGACAAGCATGAAAAGGGAAAAGTAACACCGCCAAAGGATCCCCTTACAGAGGCCAAGACATTGAAGAAAAGGAAGGTTTCTCTAAAGAAACCCTCAACATAGAAGAAATCCCAAACCAATAAGCCTCAGCCGCAGAACATACTCATGGTGGATGATATCCAGCTCATCATCACCGCTATCGAGGATGCCTTAGAGGATATCTTGCAGCGAAATGAAGCGAAGAAGGAAATGATGTATGACAGAATCGAGGCGAAGCTGAAAGGGGTTCAACAAGCTCTCTATTCAAGCCATGCAGTTTCTATTGCGTCATCGTCATCAGAAGGTATAGAATTGGGGGATGAGCCCACCCAATTGCATAGATTAGCAGATGCGACAGAGGCTCGCCTTCGATGAGTACAAGAAGAAAAATAACAGGCCACAGAGGCCTTGAAGCAAGCACAGGAGGAAGGCCTGGAGCAACTTCGAGTTGCGCAACAAGAGAAAGATGACCTCTAGGCGAAGTTTGAAGAAGACAAAGAGCAGATCCAGAGAGAAAAAGACCAACTGCTCATAGAGAAGATGGGGGTTAGAGAAGAAATAACTAGAGCACTTCGCTCTATGCCGGGCTTGGCTCAGATAGAAGAAGAGACAACTGAGAGCCAAGTGGGGAAGCTCGCTGAGGCCATTCAATAGCTTCAAGCAAGAGTAGCAGATTTAGAACTGAAAGCAGTGCCGAGCACTCCATATGAAGTGCGAGACCAGAGGGAAGAAACTGCCAAGAGTGTAGTCAAATGAATCAAGGCGTTGGCTTTAGAATGCAAGCAACTAAGTAACCGAAGTGTGCAGACCTATGAGCACCTTGAATATGACCCAGAGCTGAGGATATTGGAGGCACAACCCCAAGAGACAAAACAACAGGCATCGATAGTGTAAGCGTTTTTGAAGCTGCTTTCAATGGTAGAGAAGATGAAAAGGTTGCAGGAGTAGGCGCAGTTTAGCAGCAGGTCACTGCCATCCAGAGTTGAGTTATGGAGGTGACATAGTGACTCCATCCGATGTAGGATGAAGCCTGCACCCTCTTTGAAGAGATCGAGGGACAAGGATCACAGTTGGAATAGGTGGTCACCACAGTGGAACAACGCCTGGAAGGGTCTGTCACTGAGCAAGTCATTCAAGAGTTCACCGAGTAGGAGGCTCTAGTGAAGTAGCAAGTCGAGGTAGCTCAAGGCCTTCAAAGAAGAGTTTCCCAGATCATAGTGACTCAAGATGAGTCACATGTGAGTGTTGGGGGTCTGTTGGCCATTGACCAGGTTTTGAGGAAACCCTGGTCATGCTTGACCACTTTTGGGACTTTGACAGGCTGGTCGAAGACGGAGTGCCCAAGCGAAGTGGAGATTGTGGGATCTCGCCCTTTTTGTGGGCTTTTTGGGTTTTAGGGTTTATGTAATGGGTATGGGATGTCGACCCATGGGTCTTACCCATGTTTAGGCCCTTTTTGTAATGTATAAATAAGTAGCTAGGTGATGTAAGGAGAGGCCAATGGCTAAGTGCTAGAGTGGTATTTCGCTTAGTGCTTGAATAGTTGGCTTTGTGCACGAATGTGTTAAGGCTTGCAAACCCAAGTGAAAGCATTTTGTAAGTGCTTGATGTAGAAAAACGGTGTAAAAGCTCTGTGCTTTGACCTAACTCGGGGAAGGAGGATCTGGCAAGGTGCGCACAGATCTCCTGTCCTATGCGGAGTTGGCTTTGTGTCTCTCTGCATGTAAGAATATTGAAGGAGACTAATAAAGAAGAGAAGAAGAGTTGGTGGATGTAGCCTCACACTGGGGTGAACCATGTATATCCTGTTGTTATCGGAAAAATCGGTAGGTGTGGACACTAACTGATCTCCCTAGATCCACCTAGATCTAGAACAAAACACACCAGAACATGACGCTTTCCTTAAGTTTTAGATATTGAATTTACTAACTAAAGAGGGATGAGTGATATACCATTTAAATGTCGCTTCCTCTCGCCATCGCCATCCTAGTTCCATTCCAATGCTCATACAATGATGAACCTACAAAAGAAAACAACCGACCAAAGTGATAGCAATAGCATAAACTCAATATAAACCTATGTATGTGATCAAGGAATCATACAATAAAACACAACAAGCTTTATATGAAAGAATCATATTACTGTATCATATTAAATGTGAAAGAGAGATTACAACCATGGAATTGATGTTGTAAGGTCCCTTCCAACTGTCCTTTGTTCCCCACACACTTCCATTCCAAGAATTCTGAGAGCATAGATCTGATAGCTACTCACAATCTATCTTGACAAAGAAAATCTCAAAGCCACTCCAACCAAGCTAATAATTCCAAGCCAACCAAAGATAAATTTCTCCATGAGAGCTCCTCTCCTTTTATAAGTTGAAGAGGATAAGGTGAGGAGGTTAGGATGATCCCACTAAATCATGAAAGCGAGTAAGATCCAAACCATTCGGATGCCACCTCACCATGGAAGTTTTCTCCTTCTAGAAGATTCGAGAAAACGCTCATTTTTCCACGTGTAAGCATTCTCGCACCCTGCCTATAGAGCAGCCTGTGAATAGTTCACACCCTAAGTGTGGACAGCCTGCGAGAATCAAGCATTCTCGCACCCCAATACATAGGCAGCCTGCAAACTTCCTTTTTTATAGGGTTTTTACACAGGAAAATACAACTTCTTTTGTCAGGGAAAGTTCTTCTCCCTTCTCTCTTCAGGAACTCAGGCCACTGACCCCTCTGAAGGCAACAGATAGGTTTACATCATTAACGATCATAGGGATGAAGAAAATAACGTGTAACAGAGAGCCCCCCAAAGTATGAAGTTAGAACATAGTGATAGCTGAAATA
Source organism: Picea mariana (assembly GCA_032191745.1). Taxonomy (NCBI): domain Eukaryota; kingdom Viridiplantae; phylum Streptophyta; class Pinopsida; order Pinales; family Pinaceae; genus Picea; species Picea mariana. The sequence continues at coordinate 137,740 of JASDQU010240748.1, forward strand.
CTTTGTCGAGTGTGTGTGTAGGGAACAAGAAACAGTCAGTCAGAAACCTGCCAACAAACAAGGAAATACAGTACAATAATATATCATCACTGAGGTAGGCATTCCCATACTCAGAATACAAATGACTCAAAGCATAAATGCCGACATTCGAAGATCCATGTCAAGTAAGACAGGTCATGGCCACCAAACATACACTGTGGATCCATGCCGATATGACTCAAATTTGAACATAGCCACCAAAAATACACTGTGGATCTATGTGTTAAAGTTTCAAATTTGAACATAGCCACCAGACATACAAAGTGGATCTATGCAACAATACACTGAATATACTCCAACACAACCTGGATCTATCAGAAAATATCCAGGGTCTTCATCTCCACCACTCTATAGTACGAATCTAACCATGTGAATACATGTGCTGAAGTCGAGCATGGTAGAAACCACTTGATTACCGATCATTGATGAAACCGTTAACAAGTGTGAGGGAAATCACCATTAATGTCAATGACTCCCAAGGTACACTAGTACAATCCAACGAATGTGAATCAACGAGCTGAGGTCGAACACTTGGCGGAATCTTCCGATCAGGGGTCAATAATGAAAACCCACTTTCAAAAGCGAGGAAACTTGCCATTGAGGCATGCAAGTTGCAAGGTACCAATTAGTTTCTAAGTCTAATTCCTGGATAATGAGTTGAAGTCAACAGGAAAAGACTCGTCATAGGAGGGCCTTAATGTATCCCCCATCAATGACACAAAACAAGTAACAAGATTTGATGTAGATCATAGTAACGAGTGATTCAGGACCGACTCAGGGATGAACGATGCAATAGATGGCTTAAAGACTGCAGAAATGGCCAATGCAATAGAAGGCTTTTCAGGTTGGACATCTTTTTGAACATATTGACAACATGACAACTGTCTTGGAAAATAATGACTCAACAACAGGGATCACAGACCAAATTGTAATCTTATAAAGGAGTATGACCAAGAGACGAGCGAATTTTCCAATCTAGACACAAGGCGAGTGAAAGGGTGTCATGTTCAAAAGCGACTCTTCCACATAATACAGGTTTAGATACATTTCTTTCCCAATTTCCCCCCCACCATTTCTGGTGAGTACCTCTTTATTTTTACACAAGCTTGAGGAGGATAACATATGCTTGAAATGTAAGCTCATCCTTCGGACAAGTCCCTCGGAGTATGTTTAACGAACCCTAGGAAGGAGTGGTTCGGTCCCATTATGGGTCTTTCAATGTTTGTTTAACGAGTCCAAAGATAGAAAACTCGAAGGTTTTTCATGATTATAGAGTCTGGAAAAACACTCAAAAGAGAACTCTCTCAGTTCCTTTTTCGTAAAGTAGTCTGATGAGACCGAAAAAGAGATAAATTATCGCTCAACAGATGCTTTCTTCAAATACTTCAATGAGTGTGAAAATAGCAAGATCGCTCGGTAATCTTTTCATGTTTAGAGAGTATGAAAAGAGCTTAAAGGGAATTCTAGTGGGTTCCTTTTTCGTATAACCTTTACGAGTCCGAAAAAAGTGATAAAAGTATACTCAGTTACATTCTCATTAATTTACGAGCACGAGAAAGAACAAAGACTAAGCTCAGTAACTTATTCTCATGTATTTACGAGCATGAGAAAGAACAAAGACTAAGCTCGAGATTGTTTTCATTTTTACGCAAGCTTTAAAACAAAACAAAACTATGCTTGGGATAGATTTTAATTTTTACACAAGCTTGAAAACTAAACAAAACTATGCTTGGACCTGGTTTCATTTTTAGACAAGCTTGAACCAGAGGAAACTATGCTTGAGGTAGGTGGTTTCATTTTTACACAAGCTTGAACCATAGAAAACTATGCTTGCAACTTCCCAACGCATGGTTGGTACTTAGCCCCCAGCTTAAGAAGCTAGTGGCTCAAACTTCAGCATGAAGTCCACACGCTGTAAGCAAATGCCCCCCAAGCTTCGTTTCATCCAACTGCAAAGGATAATGAAATGAAGCTTCAAATACTAGATGAAGGACTTGACTCAAATAGAGAGGGGGAAAACTATTTCATTTTTTAACGAGCTTGACACAGAAACAAGAACTATGCTCGTAAGTGGTTTCATTTTTTAACGAGCTTGAAATAAAAAAACCAGGCTCAAAGGCCTCTGTTTTATTTTTTAACGAGGTTGCCTCAGAGATGCAAAAACTATCCTCGGAGTCTTCTTGATCATGGATTCCAAGAGGACAATGCTCCGGAAGGAGACCATGTCAAGGGACAAAACTCGGTCATGGCTTCCAAGAGGTCTTCATTTGATGGAAGAAACACATTCTGGAAGGACACCATGTCGAGGGTCGCGACAGGAGTAAAGAGATCAGACTCTAACAACCCTATCGAAGAGATCACCATGTCAACTACTGGATCTAAGTCACCATAAGTTGAAGCCATGGGCGACAATGCCACATAATTGACCTGTGGCGGGGGCGATACTGTCTACATATAAGAACCATTCAGGGAGGCAATCCAGACGAGGTCAATGAATGAAAGTTGATCAACAGTCACAACCCGTCCATCATGAGGGAAAGATATCACATGAAAAAGAGTAGACACAATAGATTTCATGGCATAGACATAATCTCGCCCAAGGAGTAAAGCAAAATCCAAGGGGTCTCGGACGACCATGACATCAATAAAGACAGTTTTCCCTCCCAAAGTTATAGGAAACTGAGGAAGGGTCCCTAAAGGTTGACTAGTTCTTCTGTTAAAAGCTAATAGATTCTGCATAACCAGTGCAAGTGGAGGATAACCCAAGGCTTGCCAAGCAATAGAGGACAAAATACTAACAGATGAACCTTCATCTATCAACGTCCGAGGAATGTCTCGACCACAAATCTGCACTGTAATCTAGAAAGGAATGTGAGAGGGAAGACGAGGTCCAGTTAGCACACCCCAATTAAAACGGATGGCCTCATTACTTGGAGGGGGTTCCATAGGAGATGGAGGAATACCCCCTGACACGGTAGAGTCTATATCAATGAGAAAAACATGGGGAATATCGGGTTTACTCTCGAGCGGGAGAGTAGGATCGACTGATGGAGAGATCAGATCAACCACTTGAGTTTCATTCTCCAAGGAGAGAATAGGTTCGACAGGTGGAAACGGATCGACCGCTTGGGTTTCACTCTCTAACGGGAGAGTGGGGTTGACTGAGGATGGGATCAGATCGACCACTTTAGTTTCACTCTCTGAGGGGAGAGTGGGATTGACCGAGGATGGTATCGGATCAACCACTTTGTCAACTAGTTCAACTAAGGACGTGACCAGATTGACAACATGATCAACTGGATTGACCGGTGAAGGGATCAGAGCGATTATTCCATCAACTATTGGAGGGTTGAGAGAAAGCTTGCGATAAGCAGCTGGAAGTGGAGGCTGTGAAACAGTCATGTCTTCGAGGAATTTTGAGGCTTCATCCATACGAGGGCAAAGGTGAGTTAGATGACTCCCTTTGCATAACATACACGGGAACTTAACTCTACTTTTCTTCTTCCCAACTGTATCATGACTGGTTGACGGGGGGTCGTCGGCATGTTGTTCAGAGGCTAACGACATGGGTTGGCGAGGAGATGTAGACCATGCTTCTATAACCTTAGATAGACCAGGGCAATCCTTAAAAAGATGGCTACCCTTACAAAGCCTACAAGGGTACTTGAGCTTATGGGTTGTTTTGGTGATCTTGACATCATCAACACTCCCAACATGATTAACAGTAACTGGTTGTTTTCCAACATGTTTGACAGTGGTTGGAAACTTTGACCCTTGTTTATATTTCTTCTTCTTAATCTTTCTTTTCTTCTTCTTCTTATTCACCGGGTTACTAGCTTCAGAAATTTCACCCGACGAAGAAGATGAAATGGAAGGCGACATTGCAAGCGAAGAAGGCAAAGAGGACCTTACTGGTGAAGAAGGTGAAGGATCAACATGAGGTTGATGCTCTTGGGGGGAAGTGCTTGTGACTGAAGCATTTACTGCATTCGAGATTACATGAGTGGAAAACAACCACACCAGCAATCCAATCGTGAGACCTGGAAGGCTCAAAGTAGCAATATGAGGAGGACCAATGTTTCCATAAGAAGGAAAAATAAAAGGTTCCCCTGGAGCAGGGGTTCCTTCATTGGTCGTTTTGGGAACTGACACCATTAAATAAA
>JASDQU010240748.1:144368-179400 GCA_032191745.1 Picea mariana
CCAAAGTGATAGCAATAGCATAAACTCAATATAAACCTATGTATGTGATCAAGGAATCATACAATAAAACACAACAAGCTTTATAGGAAAGAATCATATTACTGTATCATATTAAATGTGAAAGAGAGATTACAACCATAGCCTTGATGTCATAAGGTCCCTTCCAACTGTCCTTTGTTCCCCACACACTTCCATTCCAAGAATTCTGAGAGCATAGATCTGATAGCTACTCACAATCTATCTTGACAAAGCAAATCTCAAAGCCACTCCAACCAAGCTAATAATTCCAAGCCAACCAAAGCTAACTTTCTCCATGAGAGCTCCTCTCCTTTTATAAGTTGAAGAGGATAAGGTGAGGAGGTTAGGATGATCCCACTAAATTATGAAAGCGAGTAAGATCCAAACCATTCGGATGCCACCTCACCATGGAAGTTTTCTCCTTCTAGAAGATTCGAGAAAACACTCGTTTTTCCACGTGTAAGCATTCTCACACCCTGCCTATAGAGCAGCTTGCGAATAGTTCGCACCCTAAGTGTGGACAGCCTGCGAGAATCAAGCATTCTCGCACCCCAATACATAGGCAGCCTACGAACTTCCTTTTTATAGGGTTTTTACACAGGAAAATGCAACTTCTTTTCTCAGGGAAAGTTCTTCTCCCTTCTCTCTTCAAGAACTCATGCCACTGACCCCTCTGAAGGCAACATATAGGTTTACATCATTAACGATCATAGGGATGACGAAAATAATGTGTAACACCTGTGTTATTGTGCTTTGTGATATGTTTATCATGTTGTTTATGTATTTATTTGCTTAGTGTAATTAATTGTGTTCTTGATGCATGACAGATAAGATCCATTGATGCTTAGTGCTTATATATGAATGAATGCTAGATCTGCTCTAATGCTATGTGATAACTGGTCAGACGTGCTTAGATATTGATTAGTACTACACTGTTATGTAATTAGGGTTTTAACCTGCGATTTGAATAAGGGTTAAAGACTAATGAATGTTATTGGCTAAGTTCTCTGTTAAGTATTGTGATCATAGATCTGTGTCCCAGCTAGATTGTAGACACTTGAGTCCTGCAACCCCCCCTGCCTCTACCTCGAGTGAGACTTCATCCGCTTCGAAGGTGTTGCTGAAAGGGCTGGTAGTTAGGGTTTTGTTGGTGCACTATTGAAGTGTTGAGCCTTGGGTCTGTCCCTGTGCCAACAATAAATTTGATTTCTTTCACAGTCTCTAACTATTTTCTAAGCTACAGGGAAAATTCATTCGAGAAATCCAATCACCAAACACTCGTCGAGAGCACCCAAGCTAAAGGAAGCAAAAACATGTGAAGGTTCTTCTCCTGGTACTGCAAGGCAGTTGCAATATGCTCCCAGGACAGTCTTGTTTAGGACCATAGATAAATTTTTGTTTTTCATCAAAGGTGTTGTGTGATTAGATTGAGGAGGAATTACTTCCAACTTTATTTCATTAATGGATGTTGTAACGAGTAAGAGTTTCTAAATCTATTGATAAGTTAGCTGCTTCAATGTTTTTTGTAGTTCTTGTCTCTAATGATGAAAACAAATCATTGTGTTAATATGTGATTAATGCTAGAGCTAAGGAAACTATTTTTCTTGCCATCATCTTATTGCATGCATGTTTTCTTATGATAATTGTATCTCAGTCAATTATTGCATGCATGTTAAATACTGATTGCGACATACTATTTCACAAAATGGGCAGAGGCCATCTCTCTGACTCACATAAATGAAAAGGTGGTAATCCAATTCATAGAACAACAACTGATCAAAAGGTTCAGTATGCCTTCCGTTCTTGTTTTTGATAATGCTGCTTACTTTTCTTCCACCCTACTAACATAGTTTTCTCTAGACAAAGGAATCATAATCAGATACTCTGCAAACTACTATCCACAGGGGAATGGAGTGGCAAAATCAACCAATAAGAACCTAGTGAGGATCTTGAAGAAAACAATTGCAGACAAGCAAAAGAACTGTCATAGTTCACTTCATAATTCCTTATGGGCCGATAAAGTAACACCCAAGGAAGCTATAGGTAACTCCCCATACTTTTTAGTATACGGACAAGAAGCCATTCTACCAAACGGGCTATATCTTCCATCTCTTTAGGTTGCTCAGGGATCTAGAGGACAACCCTCATCGATTATTCAACAAAGAATTGATACCCTCCTCATGCTGGAAGAAGAAAGGGAGAAAGAAAAATCAAAGTTCGTCGCTCATCGACAGATAGTTAAAAGATGGTTTGACAAGCATAAGGCCAGAGAGAAGAATTTTTAAGTAGGAGACTTAGTCCTGAAATGAGATAGAGCAAATGAACTGAAGGGAAAACATTCAAAGTTTCAGAATCTATGGCTCAGACCTTTCTAGGTAGCCGAGAAACTTGGGGTAGGCATGTATCGGTTTCAAAATCTGAGGGGGGAACTCGATGCCTTCCCGATGAATGGCCAAGTCCTAAAACAATATTTAAAAAAATAAAAATGTGTGTGTGTGTTTTCATGTTATTCTATGTGTAGGTGCTAGGTAGGCTAATTGAAAGTCCTTTATTTCTGTTTTTCTTTTGTGTGGTATTTTTTGTGCAATAAAGTTGTGTTCTGCAAGGCATTGGTTGACCTTAATCAATACCGTGTAGAAAACTATATTCCCGTCTCACGCTTGCATGCAACACAAGAAACATTGTGAAAATTGCATTTTTCTTAAAACAGTTATGTCCCTGACCTTTGCAGATAAACGACCTTGGCAAGTGATGAAGTGTCTGCCTGGTGGTCTGGTAAAACCTAAAGGGAAAGATGGCAAGATGGAAAGGACCACATGTACCTCAAGATAGAGATAGGAAGAATTCCATCTTAACCATCTCATCTTGCAGATAACAAACATCCTCCTCTCCCACTCGCTCAGGGCATGTCTGCCAAAAATAAATCAATTATATCAAATGAGTGAAAAGTAGGAGAGGGTATGAAGATAACTCCGTCGGATCTGTTGGGTTCCTATAATCATAGGTAACTTGCTTCTTCAACTGCCTATCTGATGTTTCTCCCGTGATGAAGACATTTGGCTTACTGGGCTCGGTTGATTCCATTTCCCCCTCCACCCATTTCGCCCAATCCTTCATCACCCTGTTGCGTCCTTCATCCACCGCCGCGTCTTTCAATCACTCACCCTTCAATTCATCACACCCATCACTCATCCCTGCATGAATAGAAAAACTTAGGATAATAAACAAATAATTATATTAATTAATAGGTTAATCTTGTTAGTAATAAAATTTAGTGTAGTTAGATTAATTAAAATATGTTAGACTAGTTAATAATTAATTAATTAATTAATAATTAAGTTAGTTGTAATTAGGTTAGTGTTTATTAATTAAACATTAAATAAAAATATAATAAAAAAAATATATTAATAAAACATATGAAATATAATAAAAAACATACATTAATAAAACATATGAAATATAATAAAAAACATATATTAATAAAACAAAAAATATTAAATACAAAATATAATTAAAATAAAATAACAATTAATAAATAAAACAAATAGTAAAAACAAACATTAAACAAAAAGCAAAAAACGAATTTAAAACAAAACAAATTAACAAAATTAACTATATCCTAAGTTTACACTCACACGCTCCAGTACAACTCAGACCCCCCCCCTCTCACGTCCCATCAACTCCATGGGGTCCGAGTTGGTGGTATTGGGAGGGACAAGTGTCATCTCCTGATGAACTCTGACCCCCCCTCCCAATACCACTTACCACCTCAGGGGGGTCCGACCAAAACACTTTGCCCTCCAAAACCGCCCTTCTGAAAAGTGAAAAAATCGCATTTTTGCCAGTTCGACCAGTCTTTTTCTGAGGATGTTTCTGGGCAAACAGAGACAGATTTTCAAAAACCGAGAGAGGTTTTTGTTCATCACGGGCTGAAGAAAAAAAAAAATCCTCCCATATTTTTCACAGGTGCCACCAGTTGGGATAATCGAAGCCATCTTTCATCCTTAGTTTTTCAGTTTTTCGTTTTTCATGTTTCAGTCCTGATTTTGCGGGAGCTGTTTCGGTGAGATGGAGACGAAATTGGAGAAATTGAAGGAGGTTTTTGATCCAAAAAAACTCATATACAATAATCTCCTACATGTTTTTTCACAGGTGTCACCATTGGGGAGAAACCTATGTCTCATTTGACCCCATTTTTGCAGCAGTTCGACCTGTCTTTCATGGCGGGCAGTTCAAGATTTTTAGGGATTTTATTTATATTTTTCGCTGAGGTGGTTGAATCCAACTTCCTAAGCTTGAGGGGTGATCTCTCCTATTTATTCATGTAATTTTAATGTAAAAGTTTTGATCTTTACGCCCAAGTAAGCGACAATCTGTAAACTTTTGAAGAGATCTACCAGGAATAAAAGAGACTTTTCTCAGGATTCCTGCATGTTGACGATTGGTGAAGTTTTATTTTCTTCGTCGAATGTGATTTTACCTAGTTATCATTATGTCCTTTCTTTCTAATTTTCAAAAGGAGGTTAAACACAGAATTTATCTTTGATACTCTGTGCATTGCTTTTGAAAATCTAAATGTTTTCTTCTGATATTACAATAAAGAAATTCTTAAATGCCTTTTTGTTGTAATTGATTATCTCATCTGTTTATGCTCTACATCATTTTATTTTTAAAGGATCCAATGTCTACATTACCTTGCCCTGTGAAAATACCTTATAGACCTGCGTCTGATCTCAAACTTAACATAGACCCCATAGCCCAATGGAAGCGTAAGCATACTTCAGCCGTCTTTATTAAAACAAAACAATACATTCTGCACCTCATAACTAGCCTAAGATCCATGTTCAATCAAATCTAAATATGATAGAGAGATCCCTCTCTGAGTCTTGGAGGGATAGATCCTTGAATCCAAGTAGTTTTGATGTTGCCTCTGTGACTGCCTCCACAGCCTTGGGCAAATTACAAAGTGCTAACAGGGTCTATGGATGCTCGTTGGTAGCGGAGCAAGGTCTGTGATGTCGGGGTGACTTCGCCAAGGCTATGGATTCTCTCTGGCAGCTGAGCAACACCACAACAAGTAAATTATGATAACTAAAAGGCATGATGTCAGTGAATACTTTACTCGACTCTTGTCAAAAGGGGGCGTGGGTCATGGTCAAGAGGAACGAAGGCAGAATAAAGGTTGAAACTCCATGGGCGGGCCTGGATTCACGAACCATGGAATTGTAAACGTAAGGATAGGAGAGACTATGATAAAAGAAAAACCAGTTAGGTTCTTAACTAGCTTATGCATCAGCTAAACCCGGGGAAGGAACATAGATTCTTCTTTCACCGAGTAAATCACCATTTGTTGAGCGCTCAACACACCCTAAAATATTTGTGAAATTCTATCACTTTTTGGGTACCACCTGTTCTTTTACTATCTGAATTGAGTTCACTATGGGGGATGGATTATTTTTTTTTTCATGACTCTTATCGATCAAGTCAGATTTGTTTGAACTTATTAAATGAAACCTTTTGTCTAAAGGAATGTGGCATTTTAACTAGGAATATGCAACTAACATTTCGAAGTTACGCACTTGTGTTCGACGTCGACAAAATTCAAGCAGGAAAAGTGGCTACCCAGTTACACTAATCGTCGATCGCCGATGCACCATCGACATCATTAGAAGGCGGAGGTGGTTTTCATGGGTTATTCACCACGAAGATTCAAGAGATAGTCAATCCCCATCGACGTTGTCAAATTACGGGAGGGATATATGTTGACAAAAGCCATAAAAAAACCACCGATATCTGATGACCGATGTGCTTGCTCGGGGTCAGGGAAATCTAAAAAATGTTAAAACAATTGATTTTTTCTGCGTTAAACATATCGCCGATCGTCGACCCCCAATACACTTTTGGCATCGGGGATTTTTCAAGAGGGTCAATCTGGGAACACTTGGGTAGGTTTATCATCGATCTTCAATCCTTGATACTTTTGGGCATCGGTAGGATGGGATCGGGTTTTAGCACATTTAGCTTAAGGAACTTCTCGATTTCGAATAACACGGGTAAATGAAAAAGCCGATCTCGAGTGCCACATGTCTTTGTCGCATAGGGGTGTCACACAACCTAGTTTTGTCCCCAGTCATATTAAGGTTCCATGTGTCCTAGTCACACCTCCTAGTCAACCTTTCCCCGTGAGCTCTTTATGGCAAGATCGATTGGCATCGGAGCTTTTGCAAGGAGATATCAAAGAAAAGTGTTTAAAAAGAAACCCCGACCTTCGACTCACCAACTGTACAAGTGAAACGATGGGATGTTTTCAGCATGAGATACAATTAGACCAGTTAATGCTTTATCCTGCATTTGTTGCTACCTCGTACACCAATTGAACAACAACAATTTAAAATCACCGATAGGCCACGTTACAACTCCTGCCCTCGCCGTCAACCTACGATCGAATTTAATTTTAAATGCCTTTGAAGATCTAACAAAAGATTTAATAGAACTACACTCATAACCTGAATTGAATGATTGGTGTGACAAGGTAAGTTCATCCCTGTTTAAATCTCTAGAACGACTTTGAACAATTTTGTTCCGCGCACAAGTTCGAATTCGAGAACATCTGAAGAAGAAAAGAAAGCGTCTCAAGACTGTGTTGATTCTTAGATTATTAGGACCAAGTTAAACAAGCAACATAGGTATGTGTTCAAGTTTGTCAATTCGGCGGTTGTGATTTGTTATATATACATCTCATTTATTACACAATCTCTAACTATTTTCTAAGCTATAGGGAAAATGCCTCCAAGAAATCCAACCACCAGATGCTCACCGAGAGCACCCAAGCTAAATGAAGCAGAAACATGTGAAGGTTCTACTCCTGGTACTGCGAGGCAGTTGGAGTACGCTCCAAGGGCAGAGTCGATCGTAAAAACCTCAACAAAGAAAGATTTTGTTCAACCTCTGGTCTTCGGTGATACACAAGCAAACACTGGATCCAAAGTAATGCTCCCATAGTGGGGAGACCTATTCAACAGAATCAGTGGGGAGGAGTACCCAGAATGTATCCCACACAACAACCCATATGTAAGGGCGCTTGATGACCAGGTGTTCACATATATCCGATGGTGATATTTTCACATGGTATCCTGTAGAACCCCAGTTTTCCCATGCATGGAGGTTTTGAAGTGGCTAATCGACCATACAGACACACATAAATGCTTAATAAATGATTAGAATGGAAAGTGTGTCGGAGTTTTCCTCCCGACAGAAGTCCAAAAGTACTACAAACTCAGAGACCCAAAAGAGTGGCTAAACACAGACTTTGTGGTGAAGTTATACGAATTCCACAACACCAGCCGGTTGATGGCCTTGTGGTGGAAGGAGGAAAAAAAGTTTACAAACTGGAGCAATGGATGGTATGGGATAGTTAATTGAGGGAGCCATACATCTACTTGATGGCTCTCATCTATAGACTGTATGGAGAGAAGGACTACTCCAAGTTTTCAGAAGCATGGATGCCCTTGGCATACACAGTGGTGATCTCCGGAAGTAGCTTCAACCGGGGAGCAATAATTTCCAAGCAATTGAGCATATGTGTACAACAGGATAAGACGTTGAAAGAGGGGGAAGCACTCGCTTTCCACATGGCCTCATACCTGCTCGATGTGATCTGTGCGAGAAATGTCTTCGCCAACATGAATTTAACCTAACATGTTGCGGAGCTCCCTGTTCATGTTTATTTCGGCATACTATGGGAGAACAGGTACAAAAAAACCTACCCACTCATTTGTGATGAATTCATCACCCGTATTCATTTTATTATATTTAAAAAGGAATGCCCGAGACTATTCACAGTAGCCAAGAAAATGGTAGCGAAGGTAGGCCACTAGTATTTAGATGAACGCTCAACCTATATTAGGGTGTTCAGGGCCACCGAAGTACCACACCTACTCCCTGCTCACATTCTAGACCGGCTCATTGTGGGAGAAATCTGCTATTAGACTATCCTACAGGGCTATAACACCACACTAGTCAAGGACAAGAAGCGAGATTTCATACCCTACGACTTCCATGTGGGGTTTTATTTGGTAAAGGACACTGCTCAAGCCAAACGAGAAGGGTTGAGCCAACTTGAATTCATGTTCCCAACAGGATGATTCCGCAAGCATGACCCTAAAATCCTGGTTCCCCAACATGCTTCATAGGTATCCTCGTGTTGGCCATACGTGCATGAAAATTTTGAAGAAGAAATTTTCACAGAATGCGCTCAGGACTGGGAGGAGGTAGTACAGAGAATGGCCAACCCAAACATGACCAGGTTCAAGGCTATGAGCATGGATGAACAGGTGGAGACAATAGAGCAGTTAGCCCAAGAGGCCCTCATAGTTAGGGAAGAAATTAGAGCAACAAAGACTACAGAGGCACAAAGAAGAGGATTTATCTTGCTAGAAGGGGCACAAAGAATCATTGATCAACTACATAATGATGATGATCTCATAGAGATTTCAAGGATCGTCGCCGATGACCCAATCAAAAGTAGAGGAGAGCCAAGCGGCTTAGAGCCAATACAACTTGAAGAAATCATCGGGCCAAAAAACCCTGAAGTTCCACCACCACATATCATATCACCAGGGGAAATTTCAAACCAACCTGAGATAGAAAGGACACTGGGTAGGACAAGTGTACCAAACCCATTGTTTGACTTAATAACCATCTATGATGATGAGGAGAGTTCGGAGGTGTCACAGGTGACTCCAGTGCATATTACAGAAGAAAAGGAACCAGAGAAAGCATCTACCCTAGGTCCTGATGCTTCAATTCTAAACCTTCCGCAGAGCGACCATGAGGTTGACAATGTCTTAAACATTGAGCTACTCGACTTGTCGGGAACCCCAATAGACAACTCGAGGGATGAGCTAGGATCGACTGGCTAGAAAGAGGAAATTCCACAGCAAGAAATCAGAACTTCGACAACCGATTACCAAGTAAGTACCGAGCCTACCCCTGGTTCTTCAGTTTTGGCTGATACCTCACCAGTTGATGAGCAACAAACAGAGGTTGAGCCATCAATGGCGTTGTGTGATTGGATTGAGGAGGAATTACTTTCAAGTTTATTTCATTAATGGATGTTGTAACGAGTAAGAGTTTCTGAAACTATTGATAAGTTAGTTGCTTCAATATTTTTGTAGTTCTTGTCTCTAATGATGAAAGAGAATTGTTGTGTTAATATGTGATTAATACTAGAGCTAAAGAAACTATTTTTCTTGCCATTATCTTATTGCATGCGTGTTTTCTTACGACAATTGTATCTCAGTCAATAATTGCAATACCAACAAGTTAATGTATTAGTACTAGGCTTGTCACATGTGTGAATATATTTGTCTGCATGCTTGAGCACAAGGGTTATCCCAAGCTCATCCTTATTCAGTTGTTAAGAACCCCCCTTCACCAGCTGGTTTATACCCGCAAACATCTTTTGATCAAACCCATCTAATAAAAGAAAAGACAAAATGAGAACTTTTAAACTGAAGGAGGAAATTTCCTGAGAAGATATCCTATCAATCGGTACGTAAAGCCCATCGATAAATTGGCCATATCGAAAGATCTGGAGAACCATTCCACCATCAAACACCGTAGAGTCTAATTGGGCCTCTGTGGCGGGTTTGTCTCCAGTTGTTGAGTTAAAGGGATTTAAGTCCCCTCAACATAATTGGCGCTAGAAGGAGGGCATGTTGAATGAATGGATAACGATATTTCTGATATAATATTTCACATAACATATAGATTCAAAATGACCCACATGCATGGATAGTCATTCTCAAGAAAAACCACATGCCCTGAGTACTCCTGAAACGAGTAACTCACCCCAGCAAGAGGAAGAACATCTATTCCTTGAAATACCTTACAATCTTCCCCACGAGGAGTTGAACCAATTCCGAAGAATCACAAGAGCTTGCGCCCAACAAATTGGATCATTACCTTTAGCTCCATTACTTCCTCATAGAAAACAAGTAAGTAGACCAGTGGTCGACACCCTCGACCAGGTTTTTTTTCACATAGTAGAAGACCTAATAGATTTCTCCCTCACCGAGATTGAACATCCCCTTAATCTGATCCCCGAAACACTAGCTGGTAACTACTTTGAGCCTGATGATTTTGAATCTGATGAGGAAGGGTTTAACTCGGATAACTCAACTTCAGAGTTAGACGACATGGAGGATAACAATGATCATAATGAGGAAAGGGGAAACCCACCTCAAAATAATCAACTTTGGTCAGCCATATATGCTCTGGCAATCCCCGAACGGGTACATAACCTCCCTCGACATCCAAAAAAGTTATTTCCCAAGTTTAACCTTGAAACCTATGGATTGTCTGAAGATGATATTAAAAAGTTCATATTAGCTATTAGACTGATGAATGTCCAACATGAAGACGTAGTATGCAAGATTTTTCCCTATACCTTTGAGAATTCAGCCTTAAAGTGGTATTTTAACTTGCTTGTAGGGTCCATAACTAGTTGTATGAAGTTTCAAAAGGATTTTTTAGACAAATTTGCAGAAGAAACCACTACAGGAGATTTAATGGTTGAACTGTTCACCACCACCATGAGTTCAAAAGAAAAGTTTAAAGACTTCAATCAATGATGTACCACTATCCTGAACAAATTTCAACCCAAAGCTAAACCCACTCAGGAAATGCAAATTGAGGTATATGTTAATGCTCTCCTTGCTTCTATTTCCATGTTTGTAAAAAGGGCTGCCAAGCATACCCTAGCTGAAAATTTTGATTAATCCAAAACAATTGAATTCCAAATGAAGGGATGTAAAGAGGGCCAGGTCTCACTAGTTAAGAAGGAAGCTCAACCTCCACCCAGGAGAGGACTCTTGTTGGCTAGACACCCAGGAAAACAAAAAGAACAAGGTCCCGAAAAGGGAAGTGGAGACATAAAATACCTACAACGAATGATAAAGAAATTGTCAAATGAAATCGTAGACATGAAAAGAAGTGCAGGGGAAGGAAGCCAAGGTCAAATTCCTTGTAAACCCATTTTTAAGAGAAACCCACCGTTCAAAGCAATTAAACCTCCCCCAACCAACTTAAACATCGACCTGGGTAATGTAGCATCTGACTCTTTATGTACCTATCATCAAGAGAAACATTCCGAAAGAGACTGTCCACAATGGGTGCATGCCATGAATTTGATGGCCAATCGTTTCCTGGATGAATTTTCCCTTACCGAACAATCAAGTGACTCAACATAAAATATTGCAAATCAGGAGGAAGTTGACCCTCCAAAAGAAACAACCATGCTGCTATGGGATCCTGACTTGCTAATGCCTTTTGATGATATATTTGAGGTTCAAGAACCACCTGTTGAGGTTTTGGCTATGAAAATGTGAAGTAGGGGTCAACGGGTCTCAAATGACCTTACCATTGTCCAAACTTTGAGAGGAAAACAAATAGCCAATCACCTGAAAGAACCTTTTGTCTCCCAAAAAAATCCTATAAATATCCATACGCGAGAGCCAGCCAAGCTAGACTACAACATAGTGGAAGATTTAAAAAGATTGTTGGAAAATGTATCAGTCATGAACATGTGTAGAATTCCCCAGCATAAGGAATTTTTGTTACAAGTCTTAAAGTTAGTAGAAACCCCTATAACAAGAACTAACCAAGGGGAAACCCCAACTCCCATAGACCTAAAGAATCATCGAATGTGAATGCTTTCTCTGTAGATAAAAATGGAAATCATTTTATCCCACCTTTCCTTTTAACGTTTGAAGTCTTTAACATGAACCTCCAAAATTGTTTAGTTGACTCAGGGGCATCCTCTAATGTCATGCCATTATCTATCTGCAAGAAATTAAACACAGTCCCTCTTAAAAGTGATAAGCATGTTATACAACTAGACACAACTCATGTAAAAGTTATTGGGGAACTCAAGGATGTCATGATCAGGATGGCTACACACCCGAAATTTGTTCAAGTGATTGACATAATTGTAGTGGATATACCAGAAGCTTATGGACTACTACTTAGTCGTTATTGGTCTGAGAAGTTGAATGGATACTTTAACACAGACTGGGCTTACCTCTGGTTACCATTAAAGGGACACACAAACATGATTAGGATCGATAGGGAAAGGTATCTTAAACACCCCAGGTTTTGAACCCCCATTTTAAATAATGTATTGTTACAATGCTGAGAGGCCAGAATGCCCAAACAATTATTAAAAAGCCAGTGTGCCCAAGACATGTAATGTTTTGTTTATCATTATTAATAATAAATACATGGTTGGCTGCTAGATGGACAAGGACTAGATTTATAGGGGGATATGATTCCACAAGAGACGGGGATTGAGGGGCTAAGTGTTTATTCCTATGTTAATTACCCTTTTTTCCTAAGGGAGGGGATCAATTACGTGAACTTCTTAGGGAAGGCTAGGAGGTTCTTTATTTCCCCATGAGGTTACTTAAACTTGTCCCTAGTCTGATTGTTGGGTTGGTTGTTGGTCATTGGCTAGTCCGCTCCATCACCTCTGCGTTATCTCGTTCTTTCCCTCACGCACTCCCATGCACACACTCCCATGCACCCCCTGACCCATCCATTGATCCCTCCTCACCTACGTCTTGGCTTGGCAAAGCGAAAGGGAACCAAACTACCAAAGAATTAGCCACGGGTTAGTTGGTTGTAATGGGCGCTGGTGCAATCCATCCATGACTTGGGGCCTACATGTATGAGAGGCATTGGTCGGTGCCTTATTTTTCTCACAACTGTGAGTCCTGAGAGTTCCAACATTGAGATTCTGGACCATCTGTGCTGGAGGCCCTGGAAAATAAAGGAGAAGGGCTGCTTAAGGGGCTGCGTGGCAGTGAAGGGTGGAGGTCTATTCTCTTGGGGTGGTACAGGTTGGGTAGAAGAGAGCTGGGTACTTGGATTGTTGTGGGTGCTGGGAAACCTGTGAGAGCTTGAGAGCTGACTGGTTTGGGAACCCAAGTAACACTTTGGAACCATCCTTGTGGATTCATAGCCCTAGATCGGGGGTGACACTGCTGTTGAGATTTGGAGCAATGATGTCTATGGTTGGGTGGAACGTCCTTGTTCTGTAGCCAGTTGGTGTCATCTTTCATAAAGATAAGTGCTATCTATTGTGATATTATTATCTGTGTATGAATGTATTATGCTATGTATTTTCATTATCATTTAACTAAATCTTAGATTATGCATGCTTGCTGGATATTACTGTTCATGTCGTTAAATCTTGTATCTTATGCATGCTTATTAATTAAAGAAGGTATCGGTAAGAGTACGAAGTCCAATGGTGGGCTTGAAGGTAGCATGCCCTAGTCTGTGGGTGGTTGGGTATGTTACAGTTTGGTATCAGAGCTTCTGGTTGAAACACCAGGCTGGTATGGGCCAAGTCTGTTGATCAGAGTCTCGTCGTTACAGATCAAACTCTAACCGTGAAGTTGAAAAGCTCAGGAGGAATGGCATTGCATAATCTACATAGAATATATAACGTCAGGACCCATGGTAAGGGGTTCGAAGGATCGTGACCATCCCCCTTCGAATCCAGGAGCGATCGCTACTATAGGATCAGGAGAGATCCAGGATCGTTGGATCTGAGAACAAGCGAACAAGGGTCGTCCGATGAAAAGGGAAAGCAGGAGAAGTTGAGAATTGAGATTTCTGGACCCCAGAGATCTGAAGTGAATCTTAGCATTCTATCTAGGAGGACACGCGACAGAAATCCGCGCACTTCCGAGGAAAGAGAAGGTTGAGAGTTGAGTTCTCCGAAACTCGAAGACCCGAAGGGATCTCAACCATTGATTTGCAGAGAGCCACACATCTTCAAATCAAAGGATTTGGATAAAAGCCAGTGTGGCTAGATAAGTTTTGAAGTTTGATATTTTCGAAGTCTGGAGTCCCAAAGAAATCGTAGTCGTCGATCCGTGGGAGACACAGGTTAGTAGATCGCAAACTTCAGATAAAAACATTTCAAAAAAAAGTTGAGGTTCGAGATTTCCGAAGTCCGGAGACCCGAAATAAAACACAACCGTCATATTAAGGAGAACACGTGGAGCAGATCCATTGACTCCGGGTGAAGACCCGAAGTGAATCTTAGTTGTTTGATCTAGGAGGACACATGGCGACAGATTGGCCAGTTCGAGAATTCAAAGTTCGGGATAATTGGATGTGTGCTAGTATGAAAACTCCCGAAGTCCCGAAGCCCCGAAGCCTGAAGAGCCGAAGTGGTGGGGCATGATGACGTCACCTGGAGGTGATGTGGACCCCATAATTCTGAAGTGACGTGGCTTGCGGACATTACCTGGGATGACATGGACACATGGGATGTGTGCCACATGTCAGTGAGTTTTAAACATTTGCAGTATTGAAAGGTCAAGTTAGAATGTGACACATGTCACCCGCTTGATTGGGCCATGTGTCCACTTCCATCATTTTTCCATGTGGTGACAGATTGTGCAGTCTAGAGACTAGGCACTCCAGAGGGGAAATATATGACAGGTTTCTTTGGGTCGAATAATCCTGAAGGCCAGAGTACATATCGACCATTGATTCCAGAAGACACACGTCGAAGGATCGTCGACTTCGGGTGAAAGCACTCTGGGAGAAAGTGCAGGAGGAAAGTTTGAAACTCCCGAATCCTGAAGAGCCAAAGCGATTCATAGTTGTTGATCTATGGGAGGACACGCGTCGACAGATCGTGAACTCCGGGTAAAGGAATTCCGGAAGGAAGCAAGTAGAAAAATTTGAGACTTTCGAAGGCCGAAGTCCCGAAGTGGACTAGAGTCGTTGATTTGAGGAGGATGAGTGCCACCTGATTCTGAACTTCGGGTACAGAGTACTCCAGGTAAAAGTGGAGGTCGAAAGTTGAAACTTCCGAAGCGCGGAGTTCCAAAGTGGATCTTGATCGTTGATCATGAATGAGGACGAGGATCGTTGATCGGGTCCTAGTTGAAGGTTCTGAAGTTTCAAAGTCCCAAAGCTTTGGATAAGCGCTTTTTCAACTAAACACAGGGTCATGACCGTGGTCACATGCAGATTGAGAGCTGAGGAAAGGAGGGCTAAGGGTCGAATTGGTTGTCCTCGAGACAAAAAAGTGCTAAGGAAGGATTTAGCTGCGGTTTCTAATCGTGGTCACTTGGGAAGTGGTTTGAAGGAAGCGCCTGTGTAGGAAAATTTTTTGTGTCAGCCAGGGATAACAGGACACGGTTATTTTTGGAGAATGGGGATATGATCTCCATGAACAAAAAAAGAGAAAGAGACCTGTAGCATGGTTTAGCAATTTTGTTATCATATGCATAATTCCAACAAAATGGTCGCTTGCACATTTTGCAGAATTAAGGGGCTTAAGCACATCAGCTCATGATGCGTATTGAGGAAGTGGAAGAAGGCGAGGGAGCCTCTAGTCATGAAAAAGAGGCCGAATGCCAGAATACTAGAGTTGGTAATGCAGAGACAGATTCCAATGGACGCAAGGAAAAAGGAGAGCAAGAAACATTAATAGAAATGGTAAGAAGCCTGAAGATGGAAGTGCAGAGCTACAAAGCAGACAACGAGAGACTGATGAGAGAGAAAAGTCAGATATATGTTCGAGTGTTGCAGAGTTTAAATCAGTTGCAGAGACAAATGAAGAAGGGATCAAACTCAAGACAAGAGGAAGGAGGCGAATGTCATGAAATAAGGGATGATCGTGGAAGAGCTGGTTATTCCAGAAGTGGTAGCAGAGCTCATGGACACCACTCACCTCCTTACTCAGAAAGAAATTTTTATGCATCGGATGATCCCATAAGCAGTCTAGAGGTGTCCCCTATTCGACAACAAAGAAGGAAACAAGAGGTAGATAGTTTGCAAGGAGAGTTGAGGAAGCTCAAACTACCTTCCTTCGATGGTGAAAGAGAAAGGGAGGATGATGCCAAAGCATGGTTGCTTGGGCACCGGAGATATTTTCAGTTGCATAACTATTCATCAAACCTAGAAGCCATGATCACCACCTACTATTTACATGGGAAAGCTGCAATGTGGTGGGACCAACTGAAGCAAGTGGAACATGTTAATGAAAGAAAGATCACTTGGAAGCAGTTCAAGAAGTACTTCCAGAAGAGTACTTCTCAGAGCATTTCTATGACAAGAAAATTCAGGAGTTCTTTGAACTCAGGCTGGGAAGCATGACTATGGAAGAGTACGAGAAGAAGTTCTTGGGATTTTTAAAATATGTCAAGTTCATTGGTGATGAGAAAGTGAAAATACAGAGGTTTCTAAGTGGATTTCCAACCTTTTATAAGGAAAAGATCAAGTATGATGAACCCATGACCTTGACTGAGACCATCAAAAAGGGTAAATACCTGTATGAGCAAGGCCAGGGGAGAGAATCCCTACAGAAATATTGGAAGGACAAGAAAAATGCGAAGTCCGATCAGAGGAGGAAAGGATTCAAACCTCCCTTCAATAGGAATGAGCCTAATAGAAATCATTAAGATCAGTATGCTAAGGGAGATTCCAAGAAGGAAGATTCCTTGGGAAAAAGGGGAAGACCACCAATCCAGTGCTGGGGATGCAAGGAAGATCACATGTACAATGATTTCCCACATAGAAAAGACAGAGTGAAGACTGTGCACAACATCCAAGAGGCTACAACAGTCGAAGATATGGGAAGAATCTATGTAGCTTTAAATGATCGACAAGCAGAGTACCAGTCCAATATGATCGAGGTGGAAGCTAAGATCATAAGTCAACCTATTGCTATTTTGATTGATTCAGGAGCAAGTCATTGCTACATTGATCCTAAGATAGTGGATAGATTACATTTGGAGAAAAGTAAACTTGGAAAAGCAAGTTTGGTTCAGTTAGCCACTGGAACCAAAAGAAGAATTCATGATATGGTTAGAAGTTGTCTCATAAGTCTTAATGGCGTGAATACTAGTACTGATCTAAATATCATATCATTGGTGTCTTATGATGTTTTGATTGGGATGGATTGGTTGGACAAGCATCATGTGTCCTAGATTGTCATAATAAGACATTTACATGTCTTGATGGAAATGGAAAAAAGAGCAACGTGAAAGGAGTTCCAAGACCCATATCTATAAGGGAGATTTCATCCTTACAGCTAAAAAGATGTTTTAGGAAAGGATGTCAATTGTATGCAGCTCATGTGGAAGAGCCAGATAATACAAAGGGGCCAAGCCTCAAAGATTTCTCGGTACTACAGGTATTTGAAGATGTATTCCAAGAAATACATGGATTGCCACCAAGAAGGGAGATAGATTTCTCGATTGATTTAGTGCCAGGAGCTGCCCCAGTGTTAAAAACACCTTAAAGAATGAGCACACTAGAGTTAAAATAATTACAAATGCAGTTGGAGGATTTGTTGAAAAAAGGGTACATACGTCCAAGTGTTTCACCTTGGGGAGCACCGATACTTTTTGTCAAAAAGAAGGATGGAACCTTGAGGCTGTGTATTGACTTTCGACAACTGAACAAGTACACTATAAAGAACAAGTATCCTCTACCCCGAATTGATGACCTCTTTGATCAGCTAAGAGGAGCAAGGAAATTTTCAAAAATTGACCCGAGGGTAGGATACCATCAGGTAAGAATCAAGGAAGAAGACATTCATAAGACAACCTTTAGGACCAGGTATGGGCATTATGAATTTGTAGTGGTGCCATTTGGACTGACCAATGCACCAATTGCCTTCATGTGCTTAATGAATGGCATATTCATAAATTATTTGGACAAGTTTGTCATAGTATTCCTGGATGACATACTTATCTATTCTAAGTCTGAAGAGGAGCATGAACATCACTTAAGACTGGTATTGCAAGTACTGAGAGAACATTAGTTTTATGCCAAGTTGAGTAAGTGTTCTTTCTATAAAAAGTAGATCCATTACTTGGGACACTTTATTTCAGAGCAGGGCATAACAATAGATCCAGAGAAGATAGAAACCATTAGAGGATGACCAACACCCAGAAATGTGTCAGATGTCAGATCTTTTATGGGATTAGCTAGCTACTACAGAAGGTTCATAGTAGGGTTCTCTAAGATTTCTCATCCCATCACTTCTTTGCAAAAGAAGGGAACTAAATTTGAATGGACACTCAAGTGTGAAAATAATTTTAATCTGTTGAAGGAATTGCTTACTAGTGCACCTGTGTTAAAGATTGCTGACCCAAATAAAAGTTTTGTGGTATGTACAAATGCTTGTAAGGAAGGACTTGGGGGAGTCCTCACTCAAAATGGACATGTCATTGGATATGAGTCCATAAAGCTTAAGGAACATGAGAGAAACTATGCCACCCACAACTTGGAACTTGCTGCCATTGTTCATGCCTTGAGGATTCAGAGGCATTATCTCATGGGGAAGAAATTTGAATTAAGGACAGACCACATTGGCCTGAAGTATCTTTTTGAACAACCGACCTTGAATGCCAAGAAAACAAGATGGCTGGAATTTTTAAGTGAGTATGACTTCGATATCAAGCATATCAAGGGAAAGGAGAATAAAGTTGTCGATGCACTTAGTAGGAGAGTGCATCTCATGCATGCTACTGTTGTTAGTATACATCAGTCAGACTTGAAGAGAAGAATTTTAGATGGTCTTGTTACAGAATAAAATTACCTACAAGTAAAGGAAAACTTACAGAAAGGAGATGTACAACAGGAAATAAAGGAGTATGAGATAAAGGAAGACAGATTACTCATGAATAAAAATAGAATCTATGTTCCTAGTTCTGGAGAGATAAGGAATTTGGTACTAAAGGAAATGCATGATGTTCCTTATGCTGGACATCATGGTTACCATAAAACAATTATAGTAGTAAGAAGCTAGTTCTTTTGGCCTGGAATGAAGAAGGATGTTTCTAATTACATCACTTAATGTATGGAATGTCAGAAGGGGAAGGCTGAGCATAGGCACCCAACGAGTTTGTTGCAGCCATTGCCAATTCCAGAGAAGAAATGGGAAGTGATCACCATGGATTTCATTACAGGATTACCCAAAATGAATAAGCAACATGATTCAATCATGGTGGTGGTCGACAAATTAACTAAGGCTGATCATTTTGTGCCTGTGAAGACAACACATACATCGACTAATATTGCAGAAATTTTCATGAAGGAAATTGCTAGGTTGCATGGGATACGTAGGACAATTGTCTCGGACAGAGATACAAAGTTTACCTCCAATTTCTGGGGGGGATTTTTTAAAGTATTTGGCACAAATCTAAATTTTAGCACGACATATCATCCCCAGACAGATGGGAAAACAGAGAGAGTCAATCGAATAATTGAAGACATGCTGAGAATGTATGTGATGGATAAGCCATCTAAGTGGGAAGATTACTTATACTTGGTTGAGTTTGCATATAATAATGGGTATCAAGCTCCATTTAGAATGAGCCCATTTGAAGCCTTGTATGGTAGGAAATGCAATACTCCAGTAAGCTGGAACAACCCAACAAATAGAGTAGTACTTGGGTCGGAGTTGCTCAAGGACATGGAAGACCAGGTGGTTACGATCAAGCAAAATTTAAAGGCAGCTCAGGATAGAAAAAATGTTTATGCAGACAAGAAAATGATAGCTAGAGAATTTAAGGTAGGGGAGCATGCACTTTTGAAAGTGAAGCCCAAGAAAAGCTCTTTGAAATTGGGTAGTAGTACAAAGATGGCAACCAGATTCTGTGGTCCATTTGAAATATTGGATAGAATAGGTCCAGTTGCATACATGCTTGCATTGATTGCTTCCATGAACGTGCATAATGTATTTCATGTATCTTTACCAAAGAAATATGTACATGATCCTAACCACGTTATTGATTGGCATCTGATTCAGGTAGAGATAGAGGGAGACTTTCAAGTTCAACCAGTATGGGTATTGGATAGAAAGGTAAAAATGCTCCAGAATCAAGTTATAGCGCTGGTAAAAGTTCAGTGGACCTACTACGGTCCTGAAGATGCTACCTGGGAGCATGAAGATGCCATGAGGTCAGAGTACTCGCAGCTTTTTGAATAAATTTGAGATTTTGATCTCTATTTTGTATATGCACCGAGGACAGTGCCAAAATAAGGGGAAGGGGATGTAACACCCCAGGTTTTGAACCCCCATTTTAAATAATGTATTGTTACAATGCTGAGAGGCCGCCTAAACAATTATTAAAAGGCCAGTGTGCCCAAGACATGTAATGTTTTGTTTATCATTATTAATAATAAATACATGGCTGGCTGCTAGACGAACAAGGACTAGAGTTATAGGGGGCTATGATTCCACAAGAGAGGGGGCTTGAGGGGCTAAGTGTTTATTCCTATGTTAATTACCCTTTTTTCCTAAGGGAGGGGATCAATTACGTGAGTTTCTTGGGGAAGGCCAGGAGGTTCTTGATTCCCCATGAGGTTACTTAAACCCATCCTTGGTCTGATTGTGGGGTTGGTTGTTGGTCGTTAGATCATTTTCTCCATCACCTATGCATTATCCCGTTCTTTCCCTCACACACTCCCATGCACCCCATGACCCATCCATTGATCCCTCCTCATCTGTGTCTTGGCTTGGAAAAGCGAAAGGGAACCGAACTACTGAAGAATTAGCCACATGTTAGTTGGTTGTAATGGGCACTAGTGCAATTCAACCATGACTTGGGGCCTGCATGTCTGAGAGGCATTGACCTGTGCCCTGTTTTTCTCACAACTATGAGTCCTGAGAGTTCCAACATTGAGATTCTGGACTAGATGTACTGGAGGCCCTGGAAAATAAAGGACAAGGACAGCTTGAGGGACTGCGTGGCAGCGAAGGGTGGAGGTCTATTCTCTTGGGGTGGTAGAGGCTGGGTAGAATAGATCTGGGTACTTGGATTGTTGTGGGTGCTAGGAAACCTATGAGAACTTGATAGATGACTGGTTTGGGAACCCAAGTAACACTCTGGAACCCTCCTTGTGGATTCATAGCTCTGGCTTGGGGGTGACACTGTTGTTGAGATTTGGAGCAGTGGTGTCTACGATTGGGTGGAACGTCCTTGGTCTGCAACCAGTTGGTGTCATCTTTCATAAATATAAGTGCTCTCTGTTGTGATATTATTATTTTTATATGAATGTATTCCATTGTGTATTTTAATTATCATTTAACTAAATCTTAGATTATGCATGCTTGCTGGATATTGCTATGCATGTTGTTAAATCTTGTATCTTATGCGTGCTTATTAATTAAAGAAGGTATTGGTAAGAGTACGAAGTCCAAGGGTGGGCTTGAAGGTAGCATGCCCCGACCTGTGGGTGGTTGGGTATGTTACAGTATCTCAAACATATTGTCACCAATTTAGAAGCCTTCAACGAACCCTCGTCGACAGATTTCCCCGTGCAAGGCAACTACTCCCGCGATTCTGATTTCGACAATTTCTCTCCCCTCTCATCTGATGTACCTCTTACTCAAAACTCCAAAATGACTTTTCAAGTAAATCAACTGGCAACGGAGGGACAAACCCTCTTTTGTCAAGAACCTCTATTGGAAACCAAAGACAAAGTAGGTGGAGAGGAGGAAGTTAGTAAGCATGGAGAAGCTGATGATTTTCGCTCACAAGTTTGGACCCTGTACTTCAATGGGTCTAAATCACAAGAAGGGCCAGGAGCAAGATGTATCCTCATTGACCCAAAGGGGAAGTGAAATTTCCTGTCTTGCAGACTATAATTTGAATGCACTAATAATATTGTCGAGTATGAAGCTTTAGTGCAAGGACTAAAGAAAGCCATAGAATTAAACATTAAAGAACTAAAAGTTTTTGGGGACTCTAAAATTATCATCAGGAAAGTAAATAATGCTATACATTGCAACTCTCCCCACCTGAGGAATTATCAACAGGAAGTGCACAGGTTAATAGAACTTTTTGAGACCTTCAATATAACAACAATTCCCAGGACAAAGAATACTCTTGCTGATTCCATGACCATTGCTGCCTCGAGGCTATCTACTTTACAAGACTATGAAGCCTCCAGGTTCACTGTGGAACTAATCTACAAACCATCAATGCCCAACAATATTTCTAACTGGAAGGTCTTTGAAGGAGATTAACATATTATAAACCTCCTGACCAATCAAGAAAATGTTAAAGACCCGGCTATTGACGATGAAGTATTCCAAGAGAAATTAGTAGAAACCGATTCCCATGAACAAAGAGGTGAAACATATCAGTCTAGTAACAAACCAAAGTTTCACACGATACCGAAAGGGGTAGTCAATTTGGAGAACCTATTTGACTTAAGGGAAAGATTTAAAGGGTCAAAAAACACAAAGACAGGGATCTCATGTCCTATGTACGAGACTATAAATCTAGGAACCTCGGAAATACCTCAGAATACAAATCTAGGCAAGACAATGTCTAAAGAAGAAAGGAAAGCCTATCTCAAACTTTTCATAGAATATCAAGATGTTTTTGCGTGGTCCTACCGAGATCTGAAAACTTATGACACTTGTATTATTCAACACATAATCCCATTAAAATCCAGAGTAAAACCCTTTCAACATAATCTTCGGAAGTACCACCCATCTTTGCAACCCCTCATCTGTCAAGAGTTAAAGAAATTACTAGATGCTAAAATTATCTTTCAAGTTAGACACTCTGCCTGAGTAGCAAATTTGGTTCCTGTCAGGAAAAAGTTTGGGGAAATCCGCATGTGTGTGGATTTTAGAAACCTCAACAAAGAATTAGAAAAGGATAACTACCCAGTCCCACCGATGGAACAAATCTTGCATACCATGTCTGGTTATGGAATTTTCTCCCTATTAGACAGTTTTTCAGGTTACAATCAGGTTCTAGTTTCAGAGGAAGATTGATTGAAAACTACCTTCCGAACCAAGTGGGGAACCTTTGCTTATAAACGCATCCCCTTTTCGTTAATTAATGTAGGGGAAACCTTCCATAGGGCCATGGACCTAGCTTTTTGGGGATTGATCAAAAAGTGTGTAGTAGTCTATTCAGACGACTTGACTGCGTATTCAAAGAACAAAGAATATCACATCCAACATCTAACCCAGATTTTCGAAAGGTGTAGAAAATACGGTATATATTTAAACCCTAAGAAAACTATCTTTGGTGTCGAGGAAGGGAAATTACTAGGTCATATTATATCTCAAGCAGGGATTCACATAGAACCAAAACGAATTAAGGAAATAGCTCAGCTTCCCTTACCCCACATCAAAAAGGCTATGCAATCCTTCTTTGGAAAATCAATTTTGTGAGGAAGTTCACCCCTGATTTCGCTGAAACTATAAAACCCTTACAAAAACTGATCCGCAAGGATGTTGATTTTAAGTGGGATGACGAACGAAAAAATGCTTTCAACAATATTAAGACTGCAATATCTCAAGCTCCAGTGTTGCGAAGTCCCGACTTTAGAAAATATTTTTTCCTCTATACTTTTGCCTTCGACCAATGTTTAGCTACAGTATTGACTTAGAAAGATGATGAAAACAATGAGGCCCCAATCTCGTTTATGAGCACTAATCTCCAAGGGGTCGAATCGAATTAACCTACTATAAACAAACAAGATTATGCGGTATACAAAGCAGTAAAATATTTCAGATCTTACATCCTAAAAAATCGCACCAAAGTCATTGTGCCTCATCCCGTAGTCCGATCCCTATTCACTCAACAGGAAATGGGGGAAAGAAGAGGAAATTGGATGGCAGTTATCCAAGAATTTGATCTAGATATAAAAGCTGCCAAACTAGTTAAGGGACAGGGATTGTGTAAATTGGTCGCTGAAGCCCAAGACCAATTAAATGGAGACTCTAGGTGGGAGAATGAATTGGCATTATGGTGTATTGAATCTTTGTATGTTGCCCCAGGGAAAGAGTCTTGGTATGGAAAACTAATTTATCTTTTGCATCGTGGGATTTGTCCCAAAGACCTAAGCCCTAAGGAAAGGAGAGCTCTCAGACTAAAATCGACACAATATCGCCTCATAAATTCAGTGTTTTTATGTGTAAATTATGATGGGGTACTTTTGAGATGTCTCGAACGTGAAGACACAGAAAAGGTTCTAAAGGAGCTCCATGATGGTCCTGCAGGTGGACACTTTCCAGGGAATACCATCACTCACAAGATACTGAGACCCGACTATTAGTGGCCAACGCTATTTAGAGATGCTCATACATACGCTATAAACTGCAAAACTTGTCAAATAAGTGTGGGGAGGGAGAAAAGAGCAGTTGTCCCACTCCAACCACTAGCCATATCCAAACCATTCAAGCAATGGGGGTTAGATTTCATTGGGGATATTACCTCGAAATATGCAAAACAACATAGATACATACTGACAGCTATGGACTATTTCACGAAATGGGCAGAGGCCATCCCTCTGACTCACGTAAATGAAAAGGTGGTAATCCAATTCATAGAACAACAACTAATCACAATGTTCGATATGCCTTCCATTCTTGTTTTTGATAATGTCGCTTACTTTTCTTCCACCCTACTAACAGAGTTTTCTCTAGACAAAGGAATCATAATCAAATACTCTGCAAACTACTATCCACATAGGAATGGAGTGGCAGAATCAACCAATAAGAACCTAGTGATGATCTTGAAGAAAATAGTTGCAGACAATAAGAGGAACTGGCATAGTTCGCTTCATAATGCCTTATGGTCCGATAGAGTAACACCCAAGGAAGGTATAGGTAACTCCCCATACTTTCTAGTATATGGAAAAGAAGCCATTCTCCCATACGGGCTATATCTTCCATCTCTTCAGCTTGCTTAGGGATCTAGAGGACAACCCTCATCAGTTATTCAACAGAGAATTGATACCCTTCTCATGCTGGAAGAAGAAAGGGAGAAATAAAAATCAAAGTTTGTCGCTCATTAGTAGATAGTTAAAAGATGGTTTGACAAGCATAAGGCCAGAGAGAAGAATTTCAAAGTAGGAGACTTAGTCCTGAAATGGGATAGAGAAAATGAATGGAAGTGAAAAMATTCAAAGTTTTAGAATCTATGGATCAGACCTTTCCAGGTAGCCGAGAAACTTTGGGCAGGCACGTATCGGTTGAAAAATATGAGGGGGGAAATCGACGCCCTCCCGGTGAATGGCCAAGCCCTAAAACAATATTTTTGTTAAAATAAAAATGTATGTGTGTGTTTTCATGTTATTCTATGTGTAGGTGCTTGGTAGGCTGATTGCAGAATCCTTTATTTCTGTTTTTCTTTTGTGTGGTATTTTTTTGCATTAAAGTTGTGTTCTGTAGGGCATTGGTTGACCTTAATCAATACGGTGTAGAAAAATTTGTTCCTAACTCACGCTTGCATGCAACACAAGAAGCGTTGTGCAAATTTTGTTTTTTCTTAAAAGAGTTATGTACCTGACCTTTGTAGATAAACGACCTTTGAAAGTGATGAAGTGTTTTCCTGGTGGTTTGGTAAAACCTAAAGGGAAAGATGAAAAGATGGAAAGGACCACATGTACCTTAATATAGAGCTAGGAAGAATTTCACCTTAACCATCTCATCTTGCAGATAACAAATGTCCTCCTCTCCCACTCGCTCAGGGCATGTCTGCCAAAAATAAATCAATTATATCAAATGAGTGAAAAGTATGAGAGGGTATGCACATAACTCCGCTGGGTCTATGGACGCTCGCTGATAGCGAAGCAAGGTCTGTGATGTCGAGGTGACTCCGCCAAGGTTATGGACACTCGCTGGGAGCGGAGCAACACCACAACAAGTAAATGATGATAACTAAAAGGATTGATGCCAGTGAATGCTTTACTCTGCTCTTGTCAAAAGGGGGTGTGGGTCATGGTCAAGAGTAACGAAGGTGGAATAAAGGTTGAAACTCCATGGGAGGGCCCAGATTCACGAACCAGGGGAATTGTAAATGCAAGGATAGGAGAGCCTATGATAAAAGCAAAACCAGTTAGGTTCTTAACTAGATTTTTCATCAACTAAGCCCGGGGAAGGAACGAAGATTCTTCTTTCACCGAGTAAATCGCCATTTGTTGAGAGCTTAACACACCCTAAAAGATTTATAAAATTCTATCACTTTTTGGGTACCACTTGTTCTTTTACTATCTGAATTGAGCTCACTATGGGGGATGGTTTATTTTTGTTTTCATGACTCTTATCGATCAAGTCGGATTTGTTTGAACTTGTTAAATGAAACCTTTTGTCTAAAGGAACTTGGAATTCTAACTAAGAATTTGCAACTAACATTTCGAACTAATGCGCTTGTGTTCAGTGTCGACAAAATTGAAGAAGGAGAAGTGGCCACACAGTTACACTAATCGTTGATCACCAATGCACCATCGACATCGTTAGAAGGTGAAGGTGATTTGCGTGGGTTATTCACCATGAAGATTCAAGAGATAGTCGATCCCCATCGACGTTGACAAATTATGAGAGGGATAGAAATTAACCAAATCCATAAAAAAACCATCGATATCCAATGACCGATGCACTTTCTTGGGGTCAAGGAAATCTAAAAAAGGTTAAAACAATTGATTTTTTCTGCGTTAAACATATCGCCGATTGTCGACCCCCAGTACAATTTTGGCATCGGGGATTTTTCGAGAGGGTCAATCTGGGAACACTTGGGTAGGTTTATCATCGATCATCGATCCTTGATGATTTTGGGCGTCAATAGGACGGGATCGGGTTTTAGCACATTTAGCTTAAGGAAATTCTCGATTCTGAATAACATGGGTAAACGAAGACGCCAATCTCGAGTGCCACATGTCTTTGTAGTATAAGGGTGTCGCACGACCTAGTTTTTCCCCCCATCATATTAAGGTTCCCTCTATCCTAGTCACACCTCCTAGTCAACCTTGCCGCATCTGCTCTTTACAGCAATATCGATTGGCGTCGGAGCTTTTTCAAGGAGATATCAATGAAAAGTGTTTAATAATAAACCCCGACCTCCGAATCATTAGTTTTACTAGCGAAATAATGGGATGTTTTCGACACGAGATATGACCAGATTCTAACATTTAATAGACCAATTAATTCTTCATCCCACATTTGTTGCTACCTCATGCACCGATTGAACAATAACAATTTGAAATCACTGATAGGCCACGTTACAACCCACGCTGGCACCGTCAACCTATGATTGAATTTAATTTTAAACGTCTTTGAAGATCTAACGAAATATTTAATAGAACTACACTCATAACTTGAATTGAATGGTTGATGCAACAAGGTAAGTTCATTCCTGTTTAAATATCTAGAACGACTTTGAAAAATTTCATTCTGCACACAAGTTCGAATTATAGAGCATCCGAAGAAGCAAAGCAAGCATCTCGAGATTGTGCTGATTCTCAGATTATCAGGACCAGGTTAAACAAGCAGTAGAGGTATGTGTTCAAGTTTGTCAATTCGACGGTTGTGATTTGTTATATATACATTTGATTTCTTGCACAATCTCTAACTATTTTCTAAGCTGCAGGGAAAATGCCTCCAAGAAATCCAACCACCAGATGCTCGTTGTGAGAACCCAAGCTAAAGGAAGAAGAAACAGGTGAAGGTTCTTCTCCTGGTACTGTGAGGCAGTTGGAGTATGCTCCCAGGGCAGAGCCGGTCGTAAAAACCTCAACAAAGAAATATTTTTTTCAACCTCTGGTCTTCGGTGATACAGAAGAAAACACTGGATCCAAAGTAATGCTTCGACAGTGGATAGAACTATTAAAAAAAATCAGTCGGGAGGAGTACCCGGAATGTATCCCACACAATGACCTGGATGTAAGGGTACTTGACAACCGGGTGTTCCCAACTATCCGACGGTCATATTTGCACATGGTAGCCTGCAGAACACTAGTTTTCTCATGCATGGAGGTTTTTAAGTGGCTAATCGACCATACAGACGCTCATAAATGATTAATCAACAATGAGAATGGCAGGTGTGTTGGAGTTTTCCTCCCAATAGAAAGCTAGAAGTACTACAAACTCAGAGACCCAGAAGAGTGGTTAAACACATAATTAGTGGTGAAGTTCTACGAATTCCACGACACCAACCGGTTGATGGCCTCGTGATGGAAGGAGGAAAAAAAGTTTACAAACCAGAGCAATGGCTGGTATGGGACAATTAACCTGAGGGAGCCATACATCCACTTGATGGCTCTCATCTGCAGACTGTATGGAGAGAAGGACTACTCCAAGTTTTTGGTAGCATGGATTCCCTTGGCATACTGAGTGGAAATTTCTAGAAGCATCTTCAACTGGGGAGCAATAATTTCCAAGCAATTGAGCATTTGTGTACAATAGGCTCAGATGTCAAAAGAAGGGGAAGCACCCGCTTTCCACATGGCCTTGTACTTACTCGATGTGATCTGTGTGAGAAATGTCTTCGCCGACATGAATTTAAGCTAGCATGTTGTGGAGCTCCCTGTTCACGTTATTTCAACATACTATGGGAGAACATGTACAAAAAAACCTACGCACTCATTTGCAATGAATTCATCGCCCATATTCATTTTATTATATTTAAAAAGGAATGCCCGATACTATCCACAACAACCAAGAAAATGGTAGCGAAGGTAGGCCACTGGTATTTAGATGAACGCTCAACCTATATCAGGGTGTTTGAGGCCACTGTAGCACCACAACTATTCCCTTCTCACATCCCAGATCGGCTCATTGTGGGAGAAATATGCTATCAGACTATCCTATAGGGCTGTAACACCACACTAGTCAAGGACAAGAAGCGGGATTTCATACCCTATGACTTCCATGTGGGGTTTTATTTGGTAAAGGACACTACTCAAGCCAAACAAGAAGGGATGAGCCAACTTGAATTCAGGTTCCCAACATGCCGATTCCGCAAGAACGACCCTAAAGGCCTGGTTCCCCAACATGCTTCACAGGTATCCTCCTTTTGGCCATACGGACATGAAACATTTGAAGATGAAATTTTCATAGAATGCGCTTAGGAATGGGAGGAGGTAGTACAGAGAATGGCCAACCTAAACATGACCAGGTTCAAGGCTATGAGCAGGGATGAACAGGTGGAGACAATTAAGCAGTTAGCCCAAGAGGCCCTCAGAGTTAGGGAAGAAATTAGAGCAACAAAGACTACATAGGTAGAAAGAAGAGCATTGCTCTTGCTAGAAGGGGCACAGAGAATCATTGATCAACTAAAAAATGACCATGTCTCGTAGAGATGTCCAGGATCCCCACTAATGACCCAATCAAAAGCAGAGCTAAGCGGCTTAGAGCCAATACAACTTGAAGAAATCACTGGGCCAGAAAACCCTGAAGTTCCACCACCACAGATCAGATCACCGGGGGGAATTTCAACCCAACCTGAGATAACAAGGAAACTCGGTAGGACAAGTGTACCAAACCCATTGTTTGACTTAATAACCATATATGATGATGAGGAGAGTTCAGAGGTTTCACTGGTGACTCCAGTGCAGATTACAAAAGAAAAGGAACCTGAGAAAGCATCTACCCCAGGTCTTGATGCATCAATTCTAAACCTTCCGCAGAGAGACCACGAGGTCTAAAGTGTCTTAAATACTGAGCTAATTGACTTGTCGGGAACCCCAATAGATAGCTTGAGGGATGAGCTAGGATCGGGTGGCCAGAAAGAGGAAATTCCACAACAAGAAATCATAACTTCGGCAATTGATTACCAAGTAAGTATCAAACCTACCCCTGGTTCTTTAGTTTTGGCCGATACCTTACCAGTCGATGAGCAACAAATGAAGGTTGAGCCATTGAGACATATGGAAGAAGTTTAGGAACCCATCCTAGAACATACACACACACTCGGGAGCCTGGGAAATACTCTAACCTGGTGAGAACAAAAAATACTTGAACCTATTGATGAGGTCGCCGACATACAAGCAATCACCTATGATATGAAGAGAAAATCCATCATGAAGAGGACCACTAAGAAGAGGAGGCTCAGATTAGATAGCTCGATTATCATCACTACAGAGGAGAAGCTGCTCAATGCAGAGCACGCCAAGACGTTTGAGCTTATCGGTGCAGGGATGGCTATCACATATGGCACATTGGATAGAGTAAGAAAAGATGAAAAGGAGCTTGCCGTTGCACTTAAGGAGTTGGAGCATCTGCGCCATTTGGAAAACTACTATCAGGACTCCACACAGGCCATAGTGTTTTTGAGAAGTGAATTTCAAGATGCCTATGCCAAATTCACGAATGAACGAAACCTTTTCACTACAGGTAAAGACGATTTCCAAGAAGACACCCTTATGGCACTAGTGACCTACAAGGACGTGGAAAGGTGGTATGAGAAAGCTCTCCAAGCAGTAGAAAGGATCAATTACATAAACACATTTCAAAAGGGTCGAGACGCCGAAGAGCACGACATTTGGGTGCTAAGGGATAGCAACATCGATCAGATCAGGAAAGTGGCCCAATAATGGGTAAAAATGGCCCATGAACCTCAGCGGGAGATTTAGGAGAAGTGGATCGAGTGCGAAAAGAGTTGGGAAAATATTAATTGGGAGATGAAAGGCATCGAACTCCCAGGATTCGGCTCACCTTAAGACTTTGTTGACCTTCATGACATAATCAAGCAACATGCATAACAAGACTCGACATGGACAACAGAGATAGAAAAGGTGGAGAGCATGGCGCCAGGTCAAGTACAAAAATTCATGGAGCATCTGCTTAAGGCTCAAGAAGTTTTTCAATGACTGAGTGTTAAAATAATCAAGTACAAAGAACGAGCGGTAGAAGTGAAATAAATCCTTTCAGCCTCGATGGACCAACACAGGTTCCCGTATGCCAACACATGCGAGGAGATTTTTGTCAAATGGTCAGAATATGAGAAGAGTCATCCACTTCAGTAAAACTATTCGATGATTCTTAGAGGACAGAGGGATTAAAGTGCCACGTTGCGATATTTTTTTTTACTTAGCTTGCACTTGTAATAACTATTTTTAGTTAACGATTCATTATAAATAAGAGGATTGACCTTTTAGAAAAGGTTGATGGTTTTTGAAGGACCCTCATCTTTGGAATTGTAAAGAACTATTTCTAAACTACATTAATTGAGAAGTCTTGTTTAGGACCAGAGACAAATTTATGTTTTTCATCAAAGGCGTTGTGTGATTGGATTGAGGAGGAATTACTTCCAACTTTATTTCATTAATGGATGTTGTAACAAGTAAGAGTTTTTGAAACTATTGATAAGTTAGTTGCTTCAATATTTTTTGTAGTTCTTGTCTCTAATGATGAAAGCAAATCATTGTGTTAATATGTGATTAATGCTAGATCTAAGGAAACTATTTTTCTTTCCATTATCTTATTGCATGTGTGTTTTCTTACGATAATTGTATTTCAGTGAATAGCAAGTTAATGTATTAGTATTAGGCTTGTCACATGTGTGAATATCTTTGTCTGCATGCTTGAGCATAAGGGTTATCCCAAGCTCAACCTTATTTAGTAGTTAAGAACCCCCCTTTACCAGCTGGTTTATACCAGCACACATCTTTTGATCATACCCATTTGATAAAAGAAAAGACAAAAATATAACATTTAAACTAAAGGAGGAACTTTCCTAAGAAGATATCCTATCAATCACTATGTAAAGACCATCGATAAATTGGCCAGATCGAAAGATCTGGAGAACCATTCTACCATCAAACGCTGTAGAGTCTAATTGGGCCTCCGTGGCGGGTTTGGTTCCTGCTGCTGAGTTAAAGGGAGTTAAGACCCCTCAACATAATTGGCACTAGAAGGAGGGCATGTTGAATGAATGGATAACAATATTTCTGATATAATATTTCACATAACCTATAGATTCAAAATGGCCCACATGCATGGCTAGTCATTCTCAAGACAAAGCACATGCCCTGAGTACTCCTGAAACAAGTAACTCACCCCAGCAAGAGGAAGAACATCTATTCCATGAAATACCTTACGCTCTTCCCCACGAGTAGTTGAAACAGTTCAAAAGAATCATAAGAGCTTATGCCCAACAAATTGGATCATTACCCTTAGCTCCATTACTTTCTCGTAGAAAACATGTAAGTAGACCAATGGTTGACACCCTCGACCAAGTTTTTTTTCACATAGTAGAAGACCTGATAGATTTCGCCCTAACCGAGATTGAACATCCCCTTAATATGATCCTTGAAACACGAGCTGGTAACTACTCTGAGCCCGATGATTTTGAATCTGACGAGGAAGGGTTTAACTTGGATGAATCAGCTTCAAAGTCGGACGTTATGGAGGATAAAAATGATCATGATGAGGAAAGGGGAAACCCACCTCAAAAAAATCAACCTTGGTTGGCCAGATATGCTCTGGCAATCCCTGGACGGGTACATAACCTCCCTCAACATCCATAAAAGTTACTTCCCAAGTTTAACCCTGAAACCTTCGGATTTCCTGAAGACCATATTAAAAAGTTCATACTAGCTATTAGACTGATGAATGTCCAACATGAAGACGTAGTATGCAATCTTTTTCCCTATACCTTTGAGAATTCAGCCTCAACGTGGTATTTTAACTTGTCTATAGGGTCCATAACTAGTTGTACGAAGTTTTAAAAGGATTTTTTAGACAAATTTACAGAAGAAACCACTTCAAGAGCTTTAATGGCTGAACTGTTCGCCGCCACCATGAGTTCAAAAGAAAAGGTTAAATACTTCAATCAACAAACCTGAAGCTAAACCTACTCCGGAAATGAAAATTGAGGTATATGTTAATGCTCTCCCTGCTTCTATTTCCATGTTTGTAAAAAGGGATGCCAAGCATACCCTAGCTGAAAATTTTGAGGAATCTAAAATAATTGAATTCAGGGATGTAAAGAGGGCCAGGTTTCACTAGTTAAGAAGGAAGCTAAACCTCCACCTAGGAGAGGACTCTTGTTGACTAGACCCCCAAGAAAACAAACAGAACAAGGTCCCGAAAAGGGAAGTGGAGACATAGAATACCTACAATAGATGATAAATAAATTGTCAAATGAAATCGTAGACATGAAAAGAAGTGCAGGGGAAGGAAACCAAGGCCAAATTCCTTCTAAACCCTTTTTTAAGAGAAACCCACCATTCAAAGAAATTAAACCTTCCCTAGCCAACTTAAACATCGACCTGGGTAATGTAGCATTAGACTCTTTATGTACCTATCATCAAGAGAAACATTTCGAAAGAGACTGTCCACAATGGGTGCATGCCATGAATTTGATGGCCAATTTGTTCCTAGACGAAGTCTCCCTTACCGAACAATCAAGCGACTTGATGGAAAATATTGCAGATCAGGAGGAACTTGACCCGTCGAAAGAAACATCCATGTTGATGTGGGATCCTAACTTGACAATGCCTTCCGATGATATATATGAGGTTCAAGAACCACCTGTTGAGGTTTTGGCTGTGCAAATGCGAAGTAGGGGTCGACCGGTCTCAAATGACCTTACCATTGTCCAAACTTTGAGAGGAAAAAAAAGAGTCGATCACCCGAAAGCACCTTTTGTCTCCCAAAAAAATCCTATAAATATCCATACGCGGGAGTCACCCAAGCTAGACTACAACATAGTGGAAGATTTAAAATGATTGAAGGAAAATGTATCGGTCATGGACATGTGTAGAATGTTGGTAAATATGTAACAGATAGCGAATGGCATGAAGAATGTACAAAGGATTGTTAGCATATTTACAGGCAGTGTATACTTGTCATTGATGGCAAGTACAGTTGTGGTTGTGGTGATGGCTTGAGTACAACAACAATGAGTAGCAGCGCAGCAATAATCGGGAGGAGAAGAGTCAGTGACCGTTGGATCCCATTCAAATTTCCCGAAAGAATGAGGGCCGTCAGATCTAAATGAAGACAAGACGAGCGCAGTGAAGAGGAGGACAGATCTCAGTCGTTAGATCCAAGTGCAAGACCCGACCATTGTCGGATCAAGGATAACCTGCACGCTCTTTAAAGTACAAGGAGAACTGGGAGTAATCACGATTTGCAAAATCGCGACCTAATCTGATCCATCAAGATCATACCTGGACCGTTGATCACAGCCCGTATCGAAGTTTCATGAATCGCGATTTCAAAAGGAAAAGAAACAAATTCAACAAGAACCCCAATTTTGCGATCTGCGATATCGTGACTCAATCGTAGCCGTTGAGTTAAGATCATACCTGGACCGTTGATCACAGCCCGTATCGAAGTTTCGTGAATCGCGATTTCAAAAGGAAAAGAAACAAATGCAACAAGAACCCCGATTTCGCGATATGCGATATCGGGATTCAATCGCAGCTATCAAGTCAATATCAGACCTGGACCGTTGATCAAACTCCACATCGGAGTTTCGTGAATCGCGACATAGAGAGGCAAAGAACACAATGCAACAGGAATGCTGATTTCACGATATGCAAAATCGTGATTTAATCACAGCCGTTGAATAAAGAAGTGATCTGGACCATTGATCTGACGTCTTCGTGGAGTTTCGGGGATCGGGATTTGTAAGTGACAAAAACTTTGAACGCCAAGAGTGCCGAAATCGCGATGTGTGAAATCTCAATTAGATCTGAACCGTCAGATCAAGTATTGATTGGAGGGTTACTGTTCTCTCTCACAAGTTAACTCCTTAGTTTGGAATCTGTTAGCAAAACAGACTCATGATTGCAAATTAGTTGGCGATCAGTTGGTGTTTCAGTTGCCTGGACAATTGTCTTTCTTTTGCCCAAGGAAATGCGAAGTGGAATCGCCGTGTGGGTGAGTATAAAAGAAAATGAGACAGACTGTATGCAGTTGGCTGTCGTGGAGGGAAAATGAATAAACAGTAAGAAAAGGAAAATGAGTAGTGGCGTAGCATGAGATTGAGAAAATGTGCAGAGTGAGATGAAACACAGAGTAGAAGCAGAGAAAAATGACAGATAGAGTAGAAGCAGAGAAGAATGACAGATAGAGCACAAGCAGAGCCAAATGACAGAAAAAGTTGATGCAGAGCAGACCTGCTAAACAAACAGAAGAAGAGAAGAATTGCAGAAAAGAAGATAGAAGACCAGATTTATAAAGAAGGAAAGATAGGTAAGAATTGACATATCTGCA